>JAWNNQ010000104.1:0-64238 GCA_035044765.1 Leucophenga montana | reverse complement strand
TTTAAAATAGCCTTGTAAAGCCGAACTTTGTTCTCCAAACTAAGCTGCGATTTTCTCCCAAGCAGCCAATACATTTTTTTTGTTTTTATGTTGAGTTTCTTTGTCTTGCCTTTAATATGAATTTTCCAAGTTACTCTCCGATTTCAAGATAATCTGCGGAGATAATTTGCGGAGTCACTATGAGGAATTTGTGAATTATTTAAAAATACTGACGGACAATCTCCTCTTCTCAGAGCAAATGTGACATGTTTCGACTTCTCAGTATTAACCTTTATTTTCCATTTCTTAAGCCATCGCTCTATTTCAACTATTTCATTTTGAATAAATTTGAGATACTTCTGCCGCAGTGTCTTTAGATGCAATTATAGCTGTATCATCAGCATAAGTGGCTACTTGAACATCACTGACAACAGGAAGATCGGCAGTGAATATTGTGTAAAGGACAGGTCCCAGAACACTGCCCTGTGGAACACCAGCATGGATACTATATAGTTTCGATGTTTTTCCTTCCATTTGAACATAAAAGTGTCGATTGCTTAGATACGATTTCAATAAGAGGAAAAATGGAGCAGGAAGCAGTTTTTTTCATTTTATATAACATGCCTGGATGCCACACTCGGTCAAATGCTTGTTGTATATCAAGAAATACTGCCGCAGAATACAGTTTCTTCTCGAATCCACTTGTAATTATATCCAATATACGATGACATTGCTCTGGAGTCCCATGACCTCTCCTAAACCCAAACTGATGTTCCGGTATTATATTGTATTCATCCAAAATTGGTAACAATCTACTCATAAGTATTCTTTCGAATACTTTGGAGAATGTCACCAGCAAGCTGATAGGACGGTAGGACGAGAGAATATTTTCAGTTTGGTTTTGAAAGATTAAATATGAAAAAATATTGAAATGTAATAAAAAATATTTTGGGTTAGAAAACAATTGTAAAACCAGAAACGAAATAATCTAGAAAACGATAATTGTATTAAGAATTTAATAGAGAATAAGCCATATGATTGTACTGTAACAAACACAGACCACATCAAAGAACTTGAAGAATTAACCAATGGTCTATTACTTTTAAACAATTTTAAAGGAAAATTAACTATTAAGAATAACACGAAAATTTTAAATGGCTCTTGTTTAATAAGATTTATTAACGAAACCATAGGAATAAATAACCTAAATTTTACGACATTCGAATCTCATAGTTTGAGACCTTTACCCACATGAATCCAGCATTCGAATTCGCGGTCCGAGTTCGAGGAAGTGCTGTCTTTAAAATTTATGAAAGAGGTTGAAAAAATAAAAAAAATTAGATCACTAAATCTGTTGGTATAATTCAGCCTCTTTACACATTTTGGGCTTGTAGCCTTGATACTAACTGTTATCATTGTCCTCAAAATAAAACGAAAATCTATGAAATCAAAAATCATAATTCAAAGTTCAGTAGCACCTCAGATGCCGAATGAAAACGCTTCTAGGCGAATTAGTTTAAACGACACACTGGAAATGCCAAAATTGCAAATTTCAAAATTTAGAAGTCTGAACGACATACCATTTTTTTGAACCAATCGGGGACGATTTAAAATTCGGAGGGAGGAGTTAAGTCTTTCCGCTGTTCGTTTCCCACAGTCAGAATATTGACTTCATATTTCAATTTCCTTTCCCACAATTTCAGCTGCGACGTCCGCTGCATTCGCAGCTAAGTAGGTTTCGTTTAGAATAAGTTATAATTAATTTTTCAGTTTGTATCGAGCTCAAAAACAAAAAGCACATAGTGCTGATAAATAAATTGCGGGATGGGGTCGTTTGCAGAAGTGGAAAGTTCTTTGGCCGTTTCTCTTGGGAGCGGTCAAATTACGATTCTTTTGCAAACGCCTCAAGCAGCTTAAGTCCGCTAGGACTCGTATCCCTTGGGTAATCAACGGAATCTCCGTGGTGAGCAAATTGTGAGAAGGCAACAACTCTCCTTAATTAAGGGTTGTTGCGCTGGGTTTGGTTCCCTACATCGCAAAAAAAAAAAATACCAGTGAAGACACAAAGGAAGCCTCGGATAAAATCCCACAATGATGACGACCCCCGCAAACGATTTAAGGACCATAATTTACGGATATGCCCCTGGAATGTCCTGTCCCTCAAAAGGGCTGGTGCAGATATACTGCAAATTAAAAGTAGAGCCCTCTCTCGAACTACGAAAATAAAAATCTATTTACCGGGATTATCTATAAGATACTGATAATCCCGGTCCTGCTGTTTGGCGCAGAAGCATGGACACTGACATCAACGGATACAGCATCTTTAGGAGTGTTCGAGAGAAAGATTCATCGTAGGATTTTTGATCCCCTTAGAGTTGGCGTCGAGTTTAGGACCCGTATGAACCATGAGCTGTATGATGAAGTTGACATAGTCCATCGCTATATTTTCCAGCGGCTGCAATGGGCAGGTCACCTTATCCGGATGAACCCCGAAGCTCCAGCACTAAAGGTTTACGACGGAAACCTGAACTTGATTGGTGGACGGCGTCAGAGAGTACGTCCGAGCTTAAGTTGGTAAGATCAGATCTATGATGACCTGAAGAAGCTCTGGATTGCCAGCAACTGGCGCCTGCGCGCACTAAACTACACCGAATTGTGCGCTTTCCTAAGTGCGGCCTTGACCGATAGACGGTTGTAGAGCCACCTAAGTAAGTAAAAAAAACCCAAGCTTACCAAAACACGACAAACCGTTTTTATACCATTCACACATAGTGTGAAATGGTATTATCAGTTTGTCTGAAAGTTTGTAACGCATTAAAGGAGGCATCGTGTACCCCATAAAGTATATATATTCTTGATCAGCTCGACGAGTCGATCTAGCCATGCCCTTCCGTCTGTCTGTCGTTGCGCATTTATTGGACATCAATTTTTATAGTATCCAGTTGAAATTTTGCACATACACTTCTTTTTATTACAGTTTAATAGAGTATCAAGATTGACCCGCCACGCCCGCTGTTTGGGGTAGGCCCCAAACAAATCTAATGCTGGTTTTTATTGGACAACCGCTTCATATACATATACAAATGGGCGTGTTCCCCCACTTTTTGAGGTAGTCCCATATAAACCCACAGCTCACTTTTATGTATTTGTATGGAAAACGTCAGTATCAACTTGAAATTCGATATGGCTGCATCTTACACATCTACTACATCGCTTCATACCATCTACTAGTGGGCGTGTACCGCCCACTTTTTAGGGTAGCCCCTATTTAAACCCCCCACTTTTAAGTTTTACAATACTATTTAAAATTTCGTATGAATGGTATTAGAGCTTCGGTTCAACCGAAGTTAACTGTTTTTCTTGTTTTTTTGGGTAGGTACACCCAACATAAAAAAAAAATCGAATGTACGTAAAAAATTGGAGAGACACCTATTTATTCGCACAATATCATGAAAAAAAAAATCATGAACATGCGAAAAATACTGTGATATGGCACAGATATAGCTTTAAGACATATACACAAAGATATAAAAATCAACACTGATGAAATTGTTGATTGAAGTATTTCGTCAAATGAAATCTCGCCGTTATGACCCCTAGTCTGGACTACTGACCAGATCTATTTAGAACTGTTTATGTTGTTATATTATAATGAACGAAAATATTACTTGTATAGCTAATTTTATGAATTTCAAATCATAATGACTTTTCGTCCGTACGCCTCATTTTCAGGTTGGCAGCGCTTGAGAAAAATCTGAATCAGCTGACAGTTGCATTCTCTGATGTAAATTGCAACGTAAACAAGAGACGGCTCTTTGTGGTGTGTGAACAATTAAAAAATTTATGAAATGTACAACCATGCACTAAAAGGCGGCTATCGAACTGCACTGAAGGCATGGAAACTTAAAACTGGTAACTATAAGCGAGAAATTAAAGTCAACTACGGCGAACTCAACAAGTGGACTAACTAGCTGCTAATATTAAGATTTTAATTCAACTATTTAATGCACACCACATTTTCCAATAAAAATGTATAGCTAATTTAATAAATTCGTAAAAAGTGGTCCCATCGCCCTGCGCGTGAATAATATATGTATCTAAAGATAAAAATGATTATAGTCATCAATACATACATTCAAAGGCTCGTAAAATACAATAAGCGCTTCCACCAAGCGCAAAACATTTGGAGGAATGTCAGTAGTTTCCTCCCATGGAACGAGAATTACATTAGTGTTGTAGTACTTCGTTTTAATGTAACATTTATATGATGAAGAACTGAACGAAGTTGCAATATTTTCCAATTTGTCTTGTCTAAATGACTTTAGTATATCTGAAATATGAAAAAAAAACATATTAATAATATTCACTTTTAATGTTGTCCCATTAGCACCAAAAACAAAAAATAAATGGTGGCTTTTTTCTAGTTTCATTATACATATTATAGTTAATACCAACTAAAAATTCTACTTTTAGGGATAACCCCAAGGAAACCCACCATAGCTGCTATAAGACTTGAAATTTAGTTTGAATGGTGTCAGAGTTTCGGTTCATAGAAGTTTAAGTTTTTCCTTTTTATACTCTTCATGTGTCTATAGTACAGGTTGTCTCAAAAGAAAGTTAACATTTGATTTGCTGATTGCGTGAACGCAACTATTCCGAGGGGCTCGGGGGGTACGTCAATCTGTAGCCTAGCTTTTGGGAATTTAGTCGCTATGGAGCGTTTCTCGGGAGCGGACCGTGCGTTGTGCGTACGTGAGTTTTACAAAAACGGTAATTCACGGTAAATGATGCGCCAAGCTCTCGACTCATTAGAAAATGGGTCGAGAAGTTTGAAAAGACCGGTTCAACGCTGGAAAAATCAAAATCTGGGGCGTCCAATGTCTTCGAGAACGTTCGAAAACGTAGACAGTGTTACTCAGTCTGTTCGTGACAACTCGGACCTTTCGAAGCGTGCTGTTGCTTTTAGCGTGCATAGATCATTGTTCCGCATTTTTAGCAGCTTCACACACGTCCAACAAGTCTCTACCACGAGTTCATGAAATTTTTCCTTGCAAATTGATCTCTAGGAGAGGTGACATAAATTGGCCACCACGAAGTCCCGATTTAACCCCTATGGGTTATTTCCCAAAGTGTGTATTTTAATATGTAATAAAATTTTTTTCAATAAACTACTTACCTTTTTTTTTATCGATTTTTTAAATGTGAACTTTCTTTTGAGACACCCTGTATTATAATTTGAAAAAGGATGCATCGGAGACCCCATAAGCATTTGCACATACTTAGTATATCCTTGAGCCCACAAAAGAAGCCTGTCGTACTTGTTGACATGAAACACTCCTAAGACTATCACTCGTCGAGAATAAGGTTACCTCGGAGATCTGTCAGAAACGTCTCCATGCATGGACGAAGGGTGCATCCCTAATGTCCATGCCTAGAGACGAAATGACACAGAGGAACATATTTGATCAGAATTGTATCATTAAATGGTCTGACAAAAAATCGTGGACGTCTGAGAATGCATACGTATTAAAACCAGACACCATCAAGTGGTATATGGATGGATCCTTGGCAGAAGAGGGTACAAAATACACCAGTATCTTCCAAGCAGAGATGTGCGCCATAATTAGATGTGCACAATTCAACCTAGATAGAGGTTATCCCAATGTGATATCGCTATTCTCTCAGATAGCCAGGCAGCGTTGAAAGCACTTAACTCCAACGTAGTTAAGACAAAGCTAGTGCTTGAAGCAAATGGTGTATTGGAAAAACTAGGCGAACACGACAGAGTATCTCTGCTGTGGGTGCCTGGTTAAAACAATATTCCGGGTAATGAACAAGCGGACAAGCTCGCTAGAAAAGGAACGGCAACGCTATCGATACGACCTGAGCCGTGTTGCTGCATCGGTAGACACACTATATCTGAAGTAATCCGCAAGGAGAAGGATAAAGGAAAAGAACAACACTGGGCTACAAGTCAAGGAGTAAGACAAGCAAAGCTACTTCTAGGGGGATACAACCCGAGCAGATCGAAAACTATGCTCCAACTAGGTAGGAACCAATTAAGAATGCTAACAGGACTACTATCAGGCCACTGTAGATTAAGGAAACATTTATGTGTTTTGGGGATACATAACTCACCCGAATGCAGATTCTGTGACCATGAAGAGGAGACCCCTCTTCACAATCTTGCTGACTGTGAGGCTGTAGCTAGAAGCAGACTGCGAGTGCTAGGTAATCACTTTATTAGAAAGGAGCAACTGAGAAGTATGGATCCTAGGAAAGTACTAAGATTCATTCAACATATAAGCTTAGGGCAGGTCATCTAACACAGTAGGACTAACAATAGACCTTTTTAGGTCGCAGTTTCATATGTCCCCATCATAAATAATAAATGACATGGTGGCGGAACGTGAGGTGCTTATCATTGCCCACAGAACGCATCGCTATCGTACAATTCTTCACCAGCGATCTTATATTCTTTAAGGAGCTCTACGAGAACTATCTCCAATGTACAATTTTTAACCGTTTTCCCCTCGCTGGTTATTTTGTTTTACTTTTTGTCATTTTTATTTAGGTAATTGTAGAACATGCCTACGCAATCAATTAGACAGTGATGCCTGGAACTATTATTGATTGCGAAAAACCGCTAACTGCATAATTCTAAGTTCATTCAACAAATAGTGATAAAGATGATCCGAGCTTCGGTGGCAGAAAGGAGGTGGAACTATTGCAAGGCACTACTGATGTACAAGTGTAAATAGTTAAAAAAAATATCACAATTATATATTTTAATTTATAGAGCGCTACACCTACTGCGTACGTGAGCGAACGTGGAGTAATTAGTCCCGACTAGGCAACTTGGAATCCAAACACTCTTCGCCAACCTAAATCAAAAAAATTGATGGAAAAGTACATGCAAAAGCAACCTGGAGCAAGGAAAGCTTAATTTTCTGAAGATGCATCGGGGATTGTTTAAGGCCGGGAACCAGCGAGCATAGGAATAAACGATAAAGAAACGCGAGAAAATTAAATTAAATTGGAGCTGGAAATGAAGAAGCAAAAACTTCGAATTGGGTTGCTGGAATTCGAAGTGCTGCAGAAGAAGTCGCAACTACAAGGTGGGTTTGATCTAAAAAAAACCGAACTTTTAATTTAAATCATAGAACACGTAGCGCCATCTATTAAATGTTGGCTATGGTAAAAAGGTAAATTTTCTTCTATCGAAAGCAGCTAAGTTCATGCTAATCATTTGACAGGTTACAAAATGACAGACGTTTTAATAACAGCAGTTTTCGTAGTTATGTCGTAAAAAAATAATAGCATAAAGAGTGTATATATAATTTTGTTGTAAACTCGGTGGATCTTTTGATTTTATTGCAATATTATGCAGAACGCTGCACGCATCGATTACTGCTATTGTCGTGGCCATTTTTATCTGCATTTGCATTGATAAAACGGAAAACGCCGTTTCCAAACCCCAAAACAGCGCTCAATTACATTCCGAAAGCGAATTTGCGACTCGTTGTACAACTTTTCAATTCGATGTGTGGATTTAGTAAAGGTGTCATCATGTAAATTAACATTATTTCCAAAATGTCCGATCTATAAAAGAAATTTTAGGCGGCTATTTCGAATGCTATATAATATGTATATTCACGTCTGTATGTTTGACTGAAGACATGAAAAGATTTTATCAAATAAAAAGCGGCAGTAGTTTTTGACAATCTAAATCCTTTGATAAAAACGCTATTATCATATTCAATAGCGATACGTTCTGTGAACAATAAGACAAACTTCGGTTTCCTTCACCATGTCAATAAGTAACTGTATGTTCGAAAGGCGGCTTTTGTAAGACATAATAATAATGTTATAACACATTATATTGTAATTGAGAATTAAATAAAAAGTTGTCAGATGATTTTGTTAACAAATAGTAACAGTGTTGCAATTGGGTAACACAGCAATCTGATACTATAGGATAATATTTATACACAAGACGAACTATGTTTTAACTATATACTAATGCTTACATCTATGACAAACATGAGAGAACGATATTGAGTTTACCCACAACTTTATACGCACAACATTAAACATTGTTTTGTTTTTAATCATATAGGATATTGGTTAGGAGGTAGCGTTTGTGGAATAGTTCAATATGTTGGTTGTACAGAAGATATACTACAATATACGTAATTAATGTAGTTCTTGTTTTACCAACAACACAATGAAGCCACAGTCTCAACTGGTGCTTGCCAACATGATAGCAAGTCCGTCTGTTGCTTATTTCTATGGCGTCTTTCACTTTGATTTTTTGTTGTAATTTTTTAACAAATTGAGAGAACTGATTGACTGAGAGAGCTTAGGTCTTTTTGATTGCTTTCTAAGCTTGTTGTAGTTATCAATATAGTTGCAGCAGTCGTATAATCTTCATTAATTTGTTGTGGCGGCATAATTATTCCAGGAAGTATGTTTCATGAGGATGTTGCAGAGTTTTCCGTTACTGAATAAGTTGCCAAAGATGTAAAAGAGAAAGTTGGTAAAAGAGTAAACGATGTTAAGTTTGGCGGTATAAGAGAAGGTTGATTGATAAAAGTGGTTACACATTTCCGAATGTAGTTAACGGGGATAATGGGCGAAGTGAGCGAAAACTGGAGGCGGTTTTGTCGTTTTGTATGCGTAGGGCTGTGCTGTTATTTGCTTGTATTTGCTGAGAAATATTTTGTTGTTCTAGGATGTTGTAGATTCGAATTAACAGCATTCGATTTGGTTTGTGCGCTTTGATTTGGGGAGATGTCGTTATTAGGATTGGAGTTTGTATTATTAGTTGTTTGATTTTTAAGTTATGTGTGACAGTAGGAGAATATGGTAATTATTAGATATTATTTCCAAAAGGGAGACTAAACAAATTGTTGAAAATATGTACACATAGTTTGTGTATTCACTATAACAATGCACGCATGGTTTTGTATACATATATTAAACTTTCAAATCATTACTAAAAATTTATATAAAAAAACGAAACAAAGAATTCATTAACTTTTATTCCATTAAAAAAAAACTTCGAGTACCACAAAAAAAAAGGGGTGCAACAGCATCTTAACTGACCAATCGACGTAAAATCGCTCATTACATTGAATTTCTGGCTGTTCAAATGTACCTTAAATATGTTTGTCTATATTACTTGCTCTTATATTCCTCCTGCAACTTATCTTAATGTCTACATGCTGAAATTCGACTCATTGCAAGTAACCCTCGTTACAAATATTAATTAATTGCCCTGGGTGATTAAAATTTGCCCTTTTTAAGATAGTCTCCTTGTGGTTATTCGAATAAATTATTTTTTTTTCAGGTCAAAATGATTTTATTGATTGTTTAAGTAACCTCTCGTTAAGTCAGAAAAAATTTATAAAAAACTGGTAGGCTTTTAGACCATGTATTTGTTTTTTAGGTTATAATATTGCACCACTATCTTTACCTGAAGATTTCTATCATCCAACATTGCAAATAGTTTTTGAGCTTGATGAACCTGAATATAATCGGACTACACAAACTCAAAGGATTCGTTGTTTCCGAAAGACTAACTTTGCGAATCTAAACTACATCAAATCCCATAATAATTGTTATGTTTTGGATTCTTCTGTTGAAAGGGATGCTGATGCCAATCAAATCATATATAAAGCTTTTAATATATGTGTACCATTTGCCAATGTTGTTTCTAACTCCAGTAAACGCCCTTAGTTTGCACGTAGATTGTAAATCTAGACTCTTTTAAAAGTTTAAGAAGTCTGGCTCTCAGATTAATTTTGATAGATATCGCGTCGTTTATCGGAATATCCGATAGGCAGTTTTCCAAATTTATAATTGTCTGCTATGTTATGTATGGTACTACTCCATATACTTATAATCTGCCTCTTTCAAATAGTATATATTTACCAACTATCCAAAAGGAAAACCTCCATTATCTAAAATCAAAAAAAAAATTGACAATGTTACTAGCTGAAATATTGTGGTCAAACATTGCTTAATCTAATATACAAATTGTTCTCATTTTCTTTAACATCTTCTAGCCTACTTTCTATTTGGAAGGAGTCTTTTATAGTTTCTCTTCATAAAAAAGGCTGTATGTCTGATATAGAAAATTATAGGGGTATTGCTAAACTTTCTGCTATCCCAAAGCTACTCGAAAAAATTATTATATCTCAATTATAACATCAATGTAGCTCCATATCATCTTCACAGTATCGTTTTGTCAAACGTCAGTCTACGTCAAACCTTTTAGAGTTTACCTCATTGATCCGTCATGGATTTTGTCCAATGCAAACTGATGTGGTTTTTACTGATTTCAGTAAGGTCACACATTGGTAATGATTGCTTTTATATCATACTTAATTGAAAATAGACTTGTGTATCCCACGAATTTCTGTTATCCAATGATGACGAATTGGGAAAGACGATACACTTTCCAAACATGTTCTGTCGCATTCTTGCAAGTAGCGCTCTCATTCAATCTTCTGGGTATTATAATATCACCGTGCCACAGAACTTCGATCTATTTCATTTTTTATAGCCTTTTTATACACCTTTTCGAACTTGGCAACATAGGGTAGACGTAGAACATAGGTTTGTTCAGCATTATTATTTATTTTTTTCAGCAGAACAATTGAAATTTTAAAGCGATATTTAGTTAAATGCAAGTTAATTGCACCGGGGTTGCGCCATAGAAACCCACCATCCACTATATACACTTACTCGTTAAGGTCTGCGTACATCACAAAAAATTTGAAATTTTAACTTTAATTGCAAATATCTTAGCTAATGTTTTATGTTCTTTGTTATCTAACTAATATTATAAAGAGGAAGATTTGATTGTAGGCTCCGAAAATACTGGAACGATTTGCAACATTCTTTCACTGGTGGGAAGATACACTATCAACGGGTGACATAGGCTATATTATATTTTCAAAAAAATTAAGGATCCCTACTAAAACTCCAATAATGTAACACAAGGTGTAAAAAAGTGACAAAAAAATTCCTTACATCACGTGAGCTGCGAAAACTATTGATGATAGAACAAAATAATATACTACGACTTTGCAGAACCTACAAATAGTGAAGTACCTAGCATATGTCTAACTATTATAGTTATGTTACAAAAAGTGTTCTTTTATTTTTAAAAATTAATTGAAATGCCGCCGCTAGAAAAGACTATATTTTTTTTAACTTAACACAGGTAGAACGACTAATTTGGCGACTGTCTAAAATGTGCACTACCTATTGGACAGGTGTTTTACTATTTAGGCCTGCGCTAACTTTTTAGTTGTTTAGCAACCTTTGCGTTCGTAAGATCAAAGTGCTGTCAAATTAAAAGGTGAAAATTTCAAAGAAAAATAAATTTTTTTTATCATTTTAAAATACCAAAATGATCAAGAACTCAACTTTCTAGAAATAGTTCCCGTGCGAGGGCATTACAAATACGTCGTAATGGAGAATCTTCATCGGAAACTGAAAATCGTGTTGCAAGTCAGAGAAAAGGTGAATGTTAGGAAAGGGATAGAAGGGGACGAGGGGCAGGCGGAAGTGGGGCAGGTGAGGTGAATGGGAGGTAGGGTTAGGGATCGTAGGTAATGGCAAGGTGAATGGCGCAAACGCGCTGGGTATCATTTAAGATAGAGGGATGAAAAGTTGTATACATGTGAATAGGATCGAAAGGAGCAGGGAAACGGGGTGGTAAAGTGAGTAGAGGTAGGGGAAGGGGGCAGAGAAATTGGGCACCGTAAGGGGTGGTTGTAGAACGGGTTGAAGGGACAGGAGAAGAGGGGTAGGAGAATTGAAGCTAGAATAAAGGGGCATGGGGAAGGTGGGGCAGTGGGAAGGAGTGGCAGGGCACAATTTGCTCACCTCGATCACACCAGATAGTGTCCTAACGGAAATTTGTGAGCAGCTTAATCCGTTTAGGAAAGAATCGTTTTTGGCTATTCCCAAATGAATGGCAATCAATAAATTTCCTCACAGATGTGAACTTCTGAAAACGACCCTGTTTAGTCGAATTAAGTTAAAGTTAAGTTTTCCATATAAAATAATGAATTTGCCAAAAAATGAATTAAGAAGAAGCTTAAGTACCATGTACAATATTATAAAATTCTATGTAGAGTTAAGTTGAATTTAAGTTGAAATTAAGTTTCATATATCTGTTAAATTGCTAATTAAAGAATTGTTGTTAACAGCATTGACATGACTGTGCTGCTAACAGAACTGTTCTCATTCTAAATCAGTTCTCATTCTAATTGTCGGCACGATCGCCAACCGAATTTGTAAGAACCGAATTTCTAGAAGCGGTAAAACATTGTGTCTCTTGCTCTCACCGTTATCAACAATTTAGATCATAGTTTAGCCGAATTTGTAAATTATATATATGCTTAGTTATTATTGAAACAAATTATAGTTGTTATCAAGCTTTGAACCGAAACGGGTCTCACATTTTTACTGATTTTTAATAATATTAAAATTGCATTTTAAATAAATACCTTTGTCCAAAAAGGATCAATTTACTTCGCAGCCAATTACTACTGCCACGGTCAAATATACATTGCTCTTGTTGCAATTTTGTAAATAAAAAATAATCACTAATTCCGCGAAAACTCTCGTGGATTTTCAGACCCCATCCATCACTTTCTAATAAAATGTAGGTCTTTTATTAAATTTAATTTTCAATTAGTTACCTTGCTTATTAAAAGCTAAAAAAAAATGGATGAAATGGATAAGGTTGACATAGGAAATATAAAATAGTAGTAATAATCTCATTTTAAATATTTGACAACAACAACAAAAAAGTAAGAATTTATTAGCACAAAGCAAAAATGGAAGGCTGGTTACGCATGCACAAGAATCACTGAGCGTTTGGGTAAATCACATATCTAAACTTTTTGGAGGCGATGAAGCGAACAATGCAGCCGATAGAGGAGTATTTCTAGAACCACTAATTGATGATGGCTTTCTTGTATTGCCACCAGAAGAGAAGTTCGACTCAGTATTTAAAAGGTGAAGAATAACAAAGCGGTAGGCAATGATGAGTTGCCAGGTCAGTTTTTCAAGACCAGATTCGAATAGTTCATAAAGCGTATGCACCAACTCTTAAGCAAGATATGGGTCGATGAATGCATGAATTCTTATCTTCAATAAGGGACATGTATGTGGAACGAGTTCTGCTAGTCATCTCGATATACATTTGTTTGGTATATTAAAATTTTGGGGCGTACATTAACGAGGTGTGGCAGAAAATTCAAACCATTATCGAACCGATTGGATATATACATACATCTTTGTATATGGTTAGAAAAATCCATACATTTCTCAAAAATTTTCGAATTGTCAAAAGTTACTCTCGCAGTTCCAGATACAGCGTACAGCGTTTATTCTCAGGAAGTATTAATACCCGATTTCAGATCGATATCTTAAAAGTGAGGGAAAACTTTTGATTCATACAGACAGGAGACAGACAGACATGGCTAGTTAGATTCGTTTCGTCGAGCTGATCAAGATTATATACAAGGTGGGTTAAAAAAGGTGACTTTTTATTATTCTCAAAAAATATTTATTTATTCATCAATAAATTGTCTCTTTCAAAATGATCCGCCTCAGATATTACACAGTTCAGATAAGCTTTTTTTGGTATGGAATTGATGTCTTCCAGCGATTCTCAAATGTAGCAAAACGCAATCTTTCATGGGTGTTTTTAGTTTTGAGAACAAGAAAAAGTCGCAGGGGGTAGAGTCCGGTGAATACGGCTGCTGCATGATTACAGTGTTCTTTTTAGCCAAAAAATTACGAGCAAACAAGGTAACAATTTTGAAATTTTGGTGTTGCACGTCCAGGGCGGGCATCGTCATTAACATCTTCTTGGTCTTCTGTGAACAGCTTGTACCACTTATAAACAATTTTTTGCACAAAGTAGTCTCGTCAAATGCCACAGTCAACATTTTAAATGCGTTAATACAGATTCTTTGATCCATTCCGATCCAAAAACGCCAACCACACCAAGACACGTGTAACCTTTATAACTGTCCAGAACAAACTAAAAATGCAAAATAGCTGATCCATGTCAACATATGTTGAGAACATATGTACTAATATAAAAATAAAAAAAAAAAATAGAATGTACGTAACAAACTAAATTTGAAAAATCAGCTTTTTTTAACACACCCCGTAGCTTCGTTAAATGCATTACGAACTCCTTGACAAAATTGTAATACTATTTACACTACATATGAAGAGTATACAAATTTATGTATGTACATATACACTACCGGTCAACAGTTTGGGTTTACCTCATCATTTTCTTTGCAACGCTCGCAGGACTTTGAGAAACGTAGGTTTTTGAAGCATTTTTCCGCGTTGAATGACCCTCTTCGTGTAATGCAACAATGACTGCTCGTGTTTCTACACTTAGCTCTGCTTTTCGGCCCATTTCTTTATGATAAAAACATAAAATAAGTAGTTTTCTACCCATTTCAATGATTCGCTGATATTCTACGGATGACTTCAATTACATGACAATCTTCATTTGGCTTCACAATATGGTTTACTCACCTTTTTGTACATAAAAAACACGTCACCACGCCAGACCCCTCACTACGCACTATTGTTGATCGTGTTTTATGTCGACATTCAAATGTCACGCGTGCTCAATAGAATATAATGAGTAGCCCACGAAATTGCGTAAAATTTTAAAATGTATCAAGTCAACCAAAACTTTTGACCGGTATTATATATATATTTTTCTCTTAAATAAAGAATAGTTAATTTCAAAATATTTAAATAACGTGTTATTAATTTGATATTTGGTCTTTGGAACGCTTGCAATAGTAATTATTGTCTTCTTTTTCAACAATTTTAATATTGATCGGTACAGTACCGGTATACCGAAACTAAAATCCAAGAACCGAATACCAAAATAAATTGAATTCTGTACTGAATCTTAGACCTAAACATACGTTTCAGTAAGTTCCTAACCTGGAACCAAAATTTTGGTTTTCTTCATCCCATCTTTTAGTATTAATTAAGCTATCGATAAAATCTGCAAAACTTGGGAGATTGAAATTAATTATTTCGTATAAAAATGTGCAAACTAGTTAAATACAAATCTTTCATCAAAAACTAGATATCAGAAGATAATAATAGGGATCGTATCCTTATCTGAACCACGTCCGTACTGCAGTCTCTACTTTAAATGTATCGTTAAAATGTAATTTTAAACATAACGTTTACTTTTGTTATTAAGTCGGGAACGATACATTCGAGTATCATAAGTTCCACTCGCCAAACTAATTAACTCGCTAGTAATTAAGGCGTAATTATTCCCCCACATAATTATTCCCCCACATATCATCCTGGATGGAGTCAAACCCAATTTTTCGTGTCACTCCTATCTCAAAACACCGTCTTTGGATGGATTTTGAGCGGCTCATCACCTTATCAATGTGCATCTTCTACGAAGATTGCAACAAATCATCTCTCCTTGTTAAGCCATCTCTCAAATGATGTACTTCTTGATGCTGAGCTGCTTACAATCGAAGACAAAAGCTCTACTAAAACACTTTTTATTCGATGGAACGCAGTGTCGGATTCATTTTCATAACACATTAAAGCTCCCGCTTTCAACACTTCAGCAACAAAACGGCAAATCGAGTCTATGATCCTGCCGGATGGCTCGCTCCCATTGTAATTCTTGCCAAAACTCTCACACAGCAGTTGTGGCTGGACGGCACTGATTGGGACGAGTGTGTAAAACCAATATCCCTGTTGAAATGGAATTCATTTCTGGCACAGTTCAAATCCATTGAAAATATTCGCATCCTGCGATGGGTACATTTCACTCCCGAAAACACGACCCAGCTTCATGGATTTTGCGACGCTTCCGAAAAAGCATACTGCGCAGTAGTATATGTTCATAGCGCTAACTCAAACAATAACGTCTCTACAACCTTGCCGGTCGCCAAAACAAAAGGAGCGCCTCTGCAGACTATTACTGTACCACGACTCGAGCTTTGTGCAGCAGTTCTACTCTCCAAACTGATTGTACATGTTCTGGCTCGGATAAAACCGTTCCCTCACACGGTTTTCTTATGGTCTGACTTGTCCATTGTACTTTCGTGGTTGCAAAAACCACCATACTCTTGGAAAACTTTTGTGGCCAAATAATGAACAACGTAGGCAATACAACATGGAACCACATTCGTACAACTGAAAATCCAGCGGACCTCGGGACTCGTGGCTGAACGCCTCAGGAGCTAAAGGACAACACCCTCTGGTGGAATGGTCCGAGCTGGCTATCACTATCCATTGACAAATGCCCTACACTACAACTTTCACCCGTTACAGTGACTGAAGCTCGGAAAGTAGAAGCCCTACTTTCTCTCTCTCCTGAAGACGATCAACTAAATCGCTTCTCAAGTTACGCTTAAGCGCTTCGTGCCGTAGCATATGTGCTTCGGTTCTCAACGAACGCCTTGCCAACACGTGGTTCTGCCAATTCAAACCCAGGATAATTATCTTATGAAGAGATAAGAAAAGCAAAGGGTAGACTAATTCGAATTTCGCAAGAAATGTACAATGAATGCGCTCACAAATCATGGCCGCTTGCCGCTTGAGAGAATCACGTTCTCACGGCCTTTTACGGTCACCGGAATTGATTTTGATGGACCTTTTAATATCAAAGCATCATTACTTGGAAAAGGCCCCACCAGCAAATGTTACGTTTGCGTTTACGTGTGCTTTGCAACCAAAGCGATCCATCTAGAATTGGTCAGTAGCCTCTCTTCGGACGCCTTCCAAGCTGCGTTTGCTCATTTTGTTGGTCGCCGAGGACTCCCCAAGAAAATCATGTCCGACAACTGATGCAATTTTGTTGGAGCCAGCAAACTACTCTTAACAGAAAACAACCGATTCATACAGACTACTGCTGCCAACGTATTTCGAAAATACACTGCGCATGGTCTAGAATAATCTTTTATACCGCCATCAGCAGAAGTTTCAAAACTCACTTGAAAAAGTAACAGGCTGTCACATTACGTCTTATACGTGTGATCAAAGATATACCTGGATCGGATGGGAAAGTTCTTTTATTCCCCACAGTTCCTGGAACCCATGTCGTTTGTGCCAAAACCAGCATTCGCTTCGCATGTGCAGGCCCGTTTTGGATATGGACACCCTGAAGCGACGCAAGACGGTGCGACGCATAGGGTACTGTCAAAACTGCTGGCTACATCTCACTCGTTCGGAGAATGTAGGTCAAAGGCAGTGTGTCATCACAGTGGCGACACGCACCACAGCCTTCTACACCCACGTGAACAAATTCCGAAGTCATCGGTGCAGCCCAGAAGGGGAACCAGGGGCACGCCAACCAACCAACAAGAGGCAAAAAGGCACAAACTAAGTGTGCATCAATCAATATTAAAAAAAAAAACTCAAAAACTATACTGTTGCACCCAAAGCATTTAGCAATGTGCGGTCAATCAGACTGATGATGGGTTTGGCATACCCTGCAACGCATGTATCGGAAGCCTATCATTTTTCTGTGTAAACAAAAAAGTTTATTATTCCTTCTTTCGCATTGAGGAAATTCACTTGTTCGAAAAAGTTTTGAAGTTTTAACTTTAATCGCAATTTTGAATTAAATTTTGTAGTTTAAGTAATTGTCAGAGCTTACTCATCAATACAAAGACTAGTAACTAACTACGTTTCAAAGGGTTCTATTCGGTCAAAACCACGATCAGGTCGTCCTTCTATCTTAACAAAACGAGAGAAAAAACGCTACATTAAGTTAGTGCGACAGATTACTACGTTGACTGCATACCAACTAGAAGAAAAGAATTCAAAAACAAATTCCGATGATACAGTCCTGAAATTAAAAAAAAAAAGCTGGGTATCATGGTCGAGTTGCCTGTAAGAAGCCCCATATCTCAGCTGTAAATAAGCAGAAACGCATGAAGTTTGCAAATAAGTACGTTTCCAAGCACCCAGAGTTTTGGAACAAGGTTCTTTTCTCGGATACAGCAAATTTTGTATTTTCGGTACAAAAAAGAGCAGTTCGACCTTTGAAAAGGATAATTTGGGGTTTGGAGTGTATATCAGCTAATGGTGTTATTAAACTAACATTTATTGAATCAATAATGGATCAAACTACTTATATCCAGGATTTGAATTATAATTTGCTGTAAACGTCCCAGAAGTTGGGGCTGCAAGAAGAGTTTTGGTTTCAGCAAGACGACTCCGAGCACAATGGACATAAAGTAAAGCTCTTGCTCCTTTATAATATAAAAAATCAGTTGAGGACACCTCTCCAATGTCCCCACGATTCCCATAGAGCATTTGTGGGACTTACACGAATGCAGAATCCGTCAACACAACATTACCTCCAAAAATTTGAAAAAAGACAATGAGGAATGGAAAAAAATTACAACTTAAGATACAAACAAATGTGTGGACTCCACGCTGAGAAGTCTGACGGAGGTACTGGCGAAAAAGCGGCAGCCCACTAGTTATTAGCACATCAGTTAGTTCGAAAAGAGAATCCTCTACGCAGACTTTTGCGGTAGTGCTTTTTCTGATATGTTGCATCATAAATGAATTAAAACTATAATTTTAAGTATTGAAATGTAGCCAAAATATTAGTTAAGATAAATTAATGATTATATAATAAAACAAAGTATGATTCAATACATAAAACATTAGCTGAGTTATTTGCGATTAACGTAGTTTCCATTTTTTTTTTTCGGTGTACGCGACTTTTTCGAGCAAGTGTATATACACGTTGGATCTAAAAATAACCTAACTTCTTAGTTATAAAATAAAACAAGCATGGTATTATGTTTCAAAGCTAATATTTATTCAAAATACGATCCATTTCACTTAATACAAAGTTTGGAATGCTCAACCAATTTATGCTTAGACATTTTAATCTCGCTTTTTGGGATGTTCTTTAGCATATGTGTCACGGCTGCTTGTATGGATGGAATGTCATCGTAAAAGCTCCATTCTTTGCTGTTTTCATTTTTGGGAAGAGAAGATAAACGCACGGTGATAGATCAGGCGAATACGGAGGGTGGTCGATGAGACAAATCGGTTTTTTTTTTATCAAAAATTCATTGACTACACGAGCGATATTTTGATCATCATTTAACTGATGTGGAACAAAGCGTGCACAAACCTTTCTTTTACCCTAATCTTCAGTTAATATTTTGTAGATTGTACAGTAATGTGAATTTTATTCTTCTGCCATCATTCTCAGTGAAATTTGCATCGATACCGGATATTTCACTTACCTTTTCTACTAACTCAGCACGATTAGATGCTTCGACTCATACAATCATCAAACTTTTTTTAATAATTCGTCTCAACAATTTTTTTACCGAGTTTAATGCTCTTTGTTTTATTATGTTTATACGACATAACTACAAAAACTGCTGTAAATTAAAACGTGTCATTTTGTAACCTTCCAAACGAAGCATGAACGGTAATGCATGAAATGTACCTTTCTAACACTGCCAACATTTAATAGTTGGCGCTCTATTATTTAAATTAAAAGTTCAGTTATTTTTAGTTCAGTTATTGTAAAGTTCAGTTATTGTACATGTAAATAAAATTTCCCAATGTAAAATGACCTTGAGTAAACTAAAATTCATATATACGTACATTAATAGGTCGCTAATAGCAATTACAATTATAGACAACTTCACCGAAAACGAAACTTAGACTGCTACAAACAGCACTAGTCGTGAGAAATGCTCTTCGAAAAGGATGCGCAATGTCATTGTATCGGTTAAAAATAATTTATTGGTTAGATCGGTACAACACATTAAAAACACGGCGTCAGACGGAGTTTATATTGAAGCATTGAATAAATTTTTTATAATCGACTCATTGAGGGAAGTATTACATCTTGCACAGCAAACGTAAACGAGATTCCGGATGGTGGAATTGATTGAGCGACCGAACATGCTTTCATATACCCGAAAAAGCTAGTTATGAAGAAAGCTCAATAGTATTGCATTGCAAACGCACTTTGGGCAAGATGCAATAGTGTTCATATTGAAATTTTAACTTTAATTTCAAATATCTCAGCTAATGTTTTATGTATTGAATTAAACTTTCTTTTATTATATAGTTTATTAATTTTTGTTAACTAATCATATTTTTGCTGCATTTTAATTCTCAAAATTATAATTTTAATTCATGTTATGCTAGAACATGTCAGAAAACTACTACCGCAAAAGTCAGCTTACATACGAAATGCGTGGAATGAGCGAATATGCAATTGCCGCTACCTAAAAATATTCTAAGAAATGCTTATCTCACTTCATTCTATTTCAACCAATTGGAGTGTCAAAAAAAAAAAAAAAAAAAATAGCGCCATTGACAACAACAGAAATCACATTGGTGCGCATGGGGGAAATATTATTTTAAAACTATATCTTGAGCGTAAATCCTATGAGCTCACTCATCAAAGCAAAGACTTGTAACTACATACTCGAACGCAGAATCCGTCCACATCATTAATTAAAAAAATAAATAAGACAATAATGGTGGAATGTTTTACAACTGAAGATCAAAACAAAATTTTGGACTCCTTGCCAAGAAGGAGGTACTGACGAGAAAAGGTTATCCTACATCATTTTGTTCGAAAAAAGAAGCCTGTAGGCAAACTTTTGCGGTAATGATTTTGTGAGATGATGTAGCATAAAATGAATTAAAACTATAATTTTAAGTATTTAAATGCACCAAAAATATTAATATTATAGTTAAGAGAAATTACTAAACTAATTTATATAAAACACATAAAACATCTGAGATATATGCGATAAAGTTAATACTTTCGAGCAAGTGTATGTGGTACATACATACATACGTATCTATGTATGCGCTTATAGGAAAAAAAAAGTGTTATTGGCATTAACTTATTGCCATTAAAATTTGTTTTTATATGTATGTACATATGTATGTACGTTATGTTCATGCTTATATCGTTTAGTTTTGTTTATGCGTACATACATACATATGTATGTACAAGTGCCTGGCGAAAATCAAATACAACTAAATTAATTATTCAGAATATTTTTATTTACAAAAATACATACTTCTAACAATTTCGTCACAAGAAACATCTCCATACGACATAATTAAAACAACTGGATCCGTAAATGGGGTATCTAGACCTTCATCGGCAACTGCGTTTGACATATCTCTATTTTCTCTTAATTAGATGTTATGGTTTAAAACTTTTTATTTACAATACGTTGGAAAAATGTACAAATCTCAATATTTACATATCAATCGAAAAGCAGAAGTCAAGTTATCACCGTCAACTTTACTTCATGCAATGAACTTTGGAAATGGAACAATCATATGTAGAATAAACACATGCCATACTCATGCAATTGATTTTCAGACTTATTTTGATATGGCTACAACAGGGTGATTCCGAGCGTCATATATGTATAAGAAAATAGACAGATTCTAGAAAAATAATCACATCTTTCAGTAATTTATGAAATTCCATAAAATTTGATTCGTATTTAATAACAAACTACATATGTAGATGTGCTTTAACATTTGCATGTATCGTTGGCAATTTATAAGAAGGTCCTGATCATAGTTTAATAAATTGTTATTATATTGCATCTCTTCGGGTATGCTTTCAAAATTTCCTTACTAAACCAATTCTTCAAAGTCATCACTTCTGTAATTATTTTCCTTAGTCCATTTAGATCAATGATTCCTATTTCAAGTTTGCAGATCAGACTGATTGCATACACAATTCTTTTGACCATAGACCTCTACACATTCTCATCTTAACCACATTTCAGGCATCTTGCATTTATTTATTTTTTTAATAATAATATGGACGGACGTTGGGTAACAAGTTACCAACAAATGGCACATCGATACCAGGACTAGTCCTCTTCCAGAACGACAGACTTACACACGTCATCAGCTACTTTAACTTATATTTAAATAAAAAACACACAAACTCATACAATAAAATTTAAAATGAATATTAAAAACAAAACAAAAAAGACTACAAATTGTAAAGTTAAACATTAAGAACTGATAGAATATTTTTTTATAAGTATAATCGCTAGCACACAGTAAAAAGCACGAATTTAGATTGTTATATTCAGCGCATATTACTCTTAGGGCCGTTTTCATGACTTGCCTATCGCAAAATGCAAACGTGCACATTATATTCCTAGATTGGCTCGATTTTTCTACAGTCGCGGCGCTCACTGTCATGTGACATGCACTACTCAATATTATTCCGCCTATAGCATATCTTGCTAATTCGTATTTTCTAATGTATCGGTAAGTCGTGAGAACGGCCCTTCGAAATATATTAGAGAATACAAATTGGCAAGATACGCTATTGGCGGAATAATAGTAAGTAGTCCATGTCACGACTTCAAAGTTGTAATAAATCGTATTTGAGGAGCCCTAGAGTATAATATGATTATTGTCCTGTTATCGTTAAAAATCCGTCACTTTTTTGTCTGTTATTTTAGAATTCGATTATTCGGTCTTATTTATCGGTCAGCTGCAAAAGTGGACATCCCATTTGCAAAAACGTAAAAAAAATAAAATTATAAATTAAAATTTGTTACATTCCATCTGCCTCTAACGGCCACTCCTCGCTATCGGTCCTCCTTCTGTATGCTTGGTCTCTTTCTTAGGGATTAGTACTGCTTATCCCAATTCTTTCCCTGTAGCACTCGAGCATAATGCTCCATCCGGATCTTAACTTTGCAAGTTTCGTCCTGGTGCTACGAGGGAGAAGTTTTTCGTTCTCATTAATAGGTGGAGGTTTTCCACCTAATATACTATTGTCCCTATAAGAGCGTATAGCTTGTTCAGTTGCAACTTTATGCAATTGGGCTCTTCCAGAAGTAAAGTCATACTCCTCTATGTTGCTATCAGTGATAAAGCGATTTATACTCGTCTTATATATCCTGATATCAGATCTTATTAGGGTAGGCGCTAATGTAGTAAGGGTGCCATGGTTCAGATGATCACATCTGTACGCTCCCAACAAGAACTGCTTCGAAAGCAGCTCATTATGTTTGTGAACAGGCAGGATCATCGCTTCATTATGCAAATGAGCCTCATCGGTCATTTGCAGACAACCAGTGGCAGTCCTCAGCCCACTATTCGGACTTCTTTGCAGTCATTGCCATTGAGTCTTACTTAGGAAAGGGGTCCATACAGGAGCAGCGTAATTTAGAACAGAACGTCCAATAGCTTTATAAGTTGTTATTATAGTTCCCTTGTCCTTACCCCAAGAAAATCCGTCAAGGGCTTTCAACACTTTGTTTCTCGACTTAAGACGATTATTTGTCTTGGTGGCATGACCCGAGAATCTAAGCAATGGGTCAAATGTAGTTCCATCCTCACCTCCTTAGTCCAGGAAGTGAAAATGGAGGCAGATGACATGAGTTAAAAGCCTAAGTTGAAAAAACTTAATAAATTGTCCAAATAGATGTTAATTCTCGCACAGATATCATCTACATTCACGCCCGAGGATAAAACAGAACAATCATCTGCATAGGTCACTAGTTTTTTATTGGGAGGGGGAGGAGCATCTTTGCCAAATAAAGGTTAAACAGAAGAGGGGAGAGAACCCCACCCTGCGGAACACCTATCTTTGACTTACGATAACCCGACCTCACACCATTAAGATAGTTCAATAGCTAGCGTTTTGTTTTATCGGGTAGTGAGGTGGAGTACAGGTCTTGAAACAAGATTGCATGATCAACTGTGTCAAATGCCTTGTTCAAGTCTAGAGCCTCCATCACTGAACGTTCGCATGGCCTCGGCTTATTAAGTCCATCAGCTATAAAAGTTGTGATTTCGCTTAGTGCTGAAGTCGTACCACGACCTTTCCTAAAACCGTGCTGATGATCTGCTAGAAGGCAGTGTTCTGTCATTGACGGAAGTAATAGTGATTCAAGAACTTTCACCACAGGTGAAAGAAGTGATATGGGCCTATAAGAGGAACCAAGTTTAGCTTCACTGCCAAGTATTAAGGATTGTACCTCTCCTTGCTACCTTCCATACATCAGGGACAAGGTCCAAGGTGCTTCAGCATCAGCATTGAAACGCCGTCTGGCCCGAGTGCCTTGGATGATTTTGCTTTCCTTATAGCAGCCCCAACCTTTGGAAAACGTTTGGATTTACGCTTTAACCTATTATGCTGATAAGGGTGTTGCACGAACTGTCTGCAGAAATAGGTGGCACACTTCTTTGACGATCCTATTTGCAGTCCCTCAACTGTGACAGATGAAAGAGCTCTATTCTGCGGTACACCAGATATCTTTTTAATAGTGTTCCACAAACTTCGCGAACCCGAGTCACAATTATGCAAGTGCTTTTGCTTTGGTTTTTTATCGATCGAGTTGGCAGGTACCTTTGCAAAAAATTTCTGATAAATTTATTGACTCGGCGATACGGTTATAGGCTTAATAACAGTCGTGACATTGAAAACTAGGATATCGCCTGAAAAATATGAGCGATAAAGATATGGGCAAGTCATGCAAACGGCCCTAAATAAAATATTATTTAAAATGTAGGCGGAGTAAGTTCACTGGTTATATCTTTTTGCAGACACATTACACTGTCCATTGAACGGCGGCTTTTTAACGAAGGTAAACCAAGTAACTTAAGATGACTCGAATACGAGGGAAGACAAGAGGGATCCCAATTTAAGCTTCGCAAAGCAAAAAATAACTGTTTCTGCACTGATTCAATTTTTTTAGAGTGAACTTTGTAAAGAGGATTCAACACAATACAACCATACTCAATGATGTGGCGTACCAAACCAGTGAACAACAACTTAGTTATTTACGGGTTGGCAAACTCTTTGGATTACCTTTTAACAAAGCCCAGCATTGACGAGGCTTTATTCACCGTAATATATGGACATTAAAGTTCAGCTTAGGACCCACTAATATTTCAAGATAACCGAAAGTTTCGGCTTTTTTAAGAACGTTACCGCAAATACATATAGACGATTGAATCAGTTTACTTCTGTGAAAAGACATACACTTATAATTTTTGTCAATTAAATAAAGTTTATGTGTATTGCACCATACAACCGTGCGATCCAAATCATCTTTTAGAAAAGAGGATTGAGCTTGTAAATTGAAGTGAAGAAAGAGTTTAACATCGTCCGCGTACATTAATATTTTCGCATTGAGAATGACAGATGAGAATAATCCTTAGCCCAAATGAGTACCTTGTGGAACGCCAGAAGTAACGTTGATCATTTTAGAAGCGACTGATATAAAAATTACACACCCCGTACAAAAGTAAAATTTCATTCATTGATTGAATTTTGTGAGAGTCCCGATTCCATATAACTTAAAAAGCAATATATTATGATTAACACTGTCAAATGCTTTACTAAAATCTGTTTAAATTACACCAGTCTGCTGGTCAGCAGAAAAAGCACTGATCGATCTCAAAGTAAACTCCGAAAAAATTGAATTAACACACCGAACCTTGCTGAAAAGGAGAAATGATTGGAGCAATACAATGCAAAAGATATGTTGTAATTATTTTTTCGAACAATTTAGGGGTTTCGGACAATTATGCAAACCACTATAGTTACATACATTCGATTTACCATTTTTTATGCAATGAAATAATAAACTAATCCTTCCAACAATCCGGAAAACAACCAATTTTTAAGTTCAGGTTAAGAGGTTGGCAAAAAGTATCGGGACAAAGTTTTAAAACTGAATTCGGAATGTTGTCAGGAAACATTTCGAGCAGTTTAATTTCACGTATACTGTATTAAAATCTATTAACGTAACAAGTAAAAAGTTTGCTTCTAAAATATTATACGGATAATTTAAGTCACTTTCATCAGAGGAACAATAATTTGAATTGAAAATGTCCGCAAACAAATTGCTGATTTACTGATCATTATCAGCTAAATTTTCACAATGGAAATAAATTACGTTTAATATTAACGAAGTCGAAAAATGATTTTGGATCCAATTTAATATTACTGAACATTACTTAAATATTTAGCGTAAAAAACTTGGTTTCTTTTAATATTTCCCGAGATTTTGAATTTTTTAAAAAGCCGATTTTTTTATTTCCTTTTATATTGAAACGATTTTGAAAACGGAACAAATTGTTCAAAGACATTTCATCCATATTCATTATGAAAAATTTATTAAAAATGTCTACAGCAGTAATGATATTTGTCGCGTTGTAGATTTATTGTTGAGACTAAATAGTTTTCACGTTTAAATAATTATTTCGGCATTAAATAAATATACCCCTACCACCCAACTAATATCAAGAGTTGGATGGTAGGGGTCCTTGGCTGTAGAAATAGGAGTTACTATATTTAAGGTACCAACCCAAAAACTATCAACGAAAACCAAAATCCAATTTTTTGTCGTTTATATTACACATATTGTTCATTTGTTTCAAATTAAAATCGGCGAGACCACTAAGACACAGGTCGAAATTGTATCTAAGCCCACTGATTCAAGAAACAAAAAGTCAGTTGAACTAATCTAACTAATATTCGGTAGATTAAAAGCACCTATAACATAAAAATAGTCATTGCCACGCATTTGTGAACCAAATTGTTGTATAAGCTTAACATGAGTGACATAAATATGTACTGAAGAGTTTGGCGGAATATTTATCTTAATTTTTATTGCCACAAATTCAAATTTATCTGTATTACTAATTACTAATGACTGATTGTTCTGATGAATATTTCACATTAACAGCAATTAAGTTAAAATATCTGGTTACAACCAAATCTCCGAAAAAATCAGAGCGTCAAATGACACGCACATACTGCTAAGATACATCGATTTTAATTTAGTGTAAGGCCACGAACCTTTAGGTAACATATGCAAAAATGAAGCGGCAAACTTTCAGAAATAGCAGACGTTGGATTACGCAAAAGCAGATCAAGATTTGATTGCTAATACCCGATTTTACGCTTTTTAGCCTCTAGCTTATTTATGTAAACTGGACACAGTTTCGACACTGACGAATGATTTATATCAATACCCAGAATAAATTTACTATTTGAGCGGATGCAATTTATGCATGGGATCTTTTTCACAGACGGACGATTTTAGATTCACATTACCCTTGACTCAGACTTCATCACTTTTGTAATTAGTTGCAATGTGATTAAACCCTTTACCTTTGAAGCAGCTCATACCATCAACACCATTGTAAAGTTTGCACCGTTCTTTACCTACTTTTTTGACTTCAAACTGTTTTATAAGTTGAAAGGAACTATCGTATCGCTGAGTTCACTCTCTTCGTGCTTAATTTTCATGCCTCTAATTATAACCTTAAGGTTAATAATACTAGGCACCTGCATATCGTAGTTATCCCCGATTTTCTGACTAATCACCGATTTGACTCTTGACATCTTTCCACAACTATATTATTGTCTAACTTGAGGTAAATATCATTCTACTTCGAATGATCCGTAAAAAAAAAGATTTCGACCCTATCCGGGAGCTCAGACATTCGTTCCCTATTTTTAGAATATATTTATTCATTTCTTTGAAATTTATTTTCTTGTAACCTTTCAACAAAAGGTATTTCACAGGAACATTCTTTCATTCTTAAAGCACACTCTTGAGTCTGCCGTCATTTTCTTTGTTTCTGCTTTTGTATGATTTTGTCATCTTAACTTTTATTTGTATCTATTCTGTTATTATACTCTTCACACATATTATAATGGGTCGTCGCTGAACATATTCTTCGTGGATCTGTAGCAAAAATATAATAAGAATGTCTTTGATATTACCACTGTTTGGAGTCTGAAGGTAAAAATTGAATCCCCACGCCACGAAAACAATTTCGATCTGTCAAATGCGGTGAAATTACCACTTGAACATGCGTGTACGGATTAGATACGGATTTTAGTGAGAAAGTAGGGAACGTAAAAGCAGGATCACCTAAATTAATACAAATTGCTGTAGGGTTGTAGGTAGATAGCAGTAGATAAAACTACCAGCGCTGAGGACTAATGGCAATGTTATATTACTAAGTAGGGTGGCTACCAGCTTAAAAATTGTAGAGAATGGAGGGCGTAAACTTACTGTGCGGTATCTGGATAGTGTCGCCGATGAAAGCTTACCCTGTGTTCGTCTATGAACTGCTTCAAGAGCGCGAGCTGTAACTTTTACTGTGCGAGTTACCGCTTTGCTCCCTATACGCTATAATAACAACTACAACAACTTCAGCAGCCAGACAGCTACCTAATTCAAATTCGCTAACCAAAAGGAAATTGCAGCAGAAATTTATCATTTAAGTATTTTGTAACATTAATATAGCATAAACATAAGAATAATCAACGTAAGCAAATATTCAGTACTATACAAAGCAACAGCAACGACGAACAATAAGCGGCCGACTGCTAAAGGTATCAACAGCAACAGAGGGAAACTAGGAGCACGGACCAAAGACCCGATTTACGAGGGCGGCTCAATCGACATCGAAGTGGAACTACGACGTCGGTACAATCAATCGGTACAGAGAACGTGATACGAAAGTAGCCTCACGGCGAAACAGTTCCGAGGACTCCGCACAATCAATCCGCCTTTCGCAGCTGGTCGTGTCTGTCGGTCGTCGTTAAAGTTTCCAAGGCGGGATGCCGCCCGCCTTGGAAACTTTAACGACGACCGACAGACACGACCAGCTCGTGATTTTTACTTGTTTTTTTTTTTTTTACTAACGTGTGCTGCGTCGCACGAAACTTTGCGCTGCGTTGTAACTAATATGAAATTCTGGGTTTTTTGTTTGAATTTAACGTCTTCCACACCATGTTCGTCCGTTCGAATGTTTTTAACACTTTTCATTTTTAACTTCTGTCAAAATTTCGAATCAGTTCGTTTTGTTGTTTTTATATATACAAATTTGCCGAACGCGGGAAAGAATCGCCATTTTTTGGTTTCGTAGAATATAACTCGTTCATTCTGGTTGAAACATTGCATCGAACATACGCATTGGGTCGGTCGCTCTCGAAAATATCTTTTGGAATTTATTTAACCTTAGTTTAACGTTAAAGTGAACTAAAGCATTTTTTTATAACGTTTTCGGAAATATTCAACTCCTTCCCCCTAAGATGATGCAAAGGTCACATAGTAGGAAATTTAGGGTGTTTGGCTGAAGCTGATGATCGTTGGTGGTTGATGCCGGGATGAAGATTATTGTCAATCGCTCTTTTAGTATTAGTACCGATGTAATGATGAACATCAGTAGTAATGAGAGAATCGAGTACAAGGTGAAATAATGTAAAGTTGCGGATTTGTGAAGGGTTTGGATTTATGATAGACCTTCCAAGTCTGTAAGTTGGAGTTTCTCCAGACTTAGCTCCTCACTTATTGTATTGATTGATACGGGTGGGTGGTGTTGTAGTATTATCACTGGCTACTCTCTTTCGATCAGTACGTTGCTGTGTATTATATACCATTAATGTCTATGGTGCAATTGACGAAATGTAATATTGTCGAACTCATAACTGTAATTGTAATTGTAATTGTAATTGTAATTGCTTAGCATGCAGGACGAATATGTAGTTTAGTTCTGGTTGGAAGACACTCCCCAATGTTTTTGACATAGCATGTTGGTTGTATGTATTTTAGTATGTTACCGAACATTTGTACATAACTAATTTTGGAACAATTACATATTTTGTTTTATTAATAGTCAGTGAGCTAATGTGTATTCCTCTAGATCCACTATTGGAATTCCGATATTAAATCTGATACTATTGTTTAAATGATATGGTTGCATTTTTAATAGTGAATATGTGTATAGTTCAGATATTGTGTTAATTTTTTCATTTATAAATATTTCGTTAATTTTTTTATTTCATTTACATCTAGAAAAAAATGTATGTAATATATTTAGTCTCGTCAGTACTATACTTTCAGCAACGTTATTTATATGTGTTTGTAAAATGTCTATATTATAATTAATTCTATTTACATATTGAATAATTTTTAATTTCTCATTTTCATCTTTAAAAATTGTATTTTCTAAGGATTTTATTGTTTCTTGTTCAATGTTTATGAAAGTAGTTTTTATTTTTATATTCTTAAATTTTTGTATTGTTTTTATTTATTTGTTCTTGGCTTTCTAAACTCTTTTTTATTGTATTTTTATTTTTCGGTAAAAATTTTATTTGTGTTTTAATTTCTTCGGCGTCTACATCATCCATATTGCCCGTTATATTTTTTATGACTGATCCTAACCCAAGAATGCTTCTCTTCTTTCTATAATTTGGCATCATTGACTTTAGTTTAGTTTCTATTTGGTCTATTTTCAGTTGAATAAGTTGGATCGGGTCTTTCAATATGCTGTCCACATACAGATCGAGATATATAGTATGGACGATGTTTCTAGAACCGGAAATGATTCTCGCGGTTCCCATTCTTAGTTCCACAACTGGTAGGTCGCTACTTAATTGTTGGATGCCCAATACCTGGGAGTGTGATTTAAAATTATTGTTAATTATTATTTTTTTTCTTTGTCTGATTTTTTATTTGTGTATTTTTTGGTTTTTTTTGTGGTTATAAAAGTAGCTTGTTGTCTTGTTTGACAAAATGTTTACTAAACAGTGGTGTTATTTTGTTTTGTCTATTTTATTTTCTGTATACTGTATTAATTACTTCCAACTCTTTTGGTTGGTCTCTATTTTCATTTAGTTTAGTTGTTCTCTTTAAAGCTTGTTGTTCTAAAGTATTTCTTATTTCGGGATATAATTTTTCTTGGAGTTCATTTAACTTTTCCAATTACTCATGGTGGTTGTTATATTGAATAGTTCATACGGTGTCAGCTTCGTAACGGAATGCATTGCATTATTGTAAGTAATTAGTACTTAATAAAAATATCGTTGTGATTGCAATCTAAGTTTTCCGTTTTATTTTTATTTAAAATAATTATATTAATTTCAGTCAAAGTGGAATGCAAGTGTTCTATAGGAGAGTTGCTTGATGACTGTTGGAACGACGTTATATATAGTTAAATATTGTACTGAGTACAGAAATATTTGAATATGTTTGCTGAAAATTCACACACGACTTTTCTAGGGATACCATAAGCAAGTACGAAATTCCTAAGTGATTTTATTATATTTAAACTATCTCTTGCTGGTAGAGTATATCCCCTAGCATATTTAAAAGATTTATCGATAATCGTTAAGATTTTCTGATTATTTATTGAGTATATATCTATGTGGAGAATATCCAACGGCTTTAAAGGAGTTTCTGGTATTTCATATTCAATCTTTTGGGATTACCTGTCATATTTGAGTGTATCGCAAGTATCGCAATTATTTATTGTTTGAATTATTTTGTTTTTCGTGTGTGGAAAGTAATAGTTTGGCTTTAGATGGAGGAATGTTTCATCAATACTGTTTAGTCGAACTAAGTTAAAGCATTGACATGACTGTGCTGTTAACAGAACTGCTACGCTAATTCAGTTCTCATTCTAATTGTCGGCACGAGCGCCAACCGAAGTTGTAAGCGGTAAAACATTGTTTCTTCTCTTGCTCTCACCGTTATGAACAATTTAGATCAAAGTTAAGCCGAATTTGTAAATTATGTATATTCTTAGTTATATTTAAAATAACTTAGAGTTATTGTCAAGCTTTGTAACGAAACGGGTCTCGCATTTTTACGCATTTCTGCTACGCATACATTTCATATATCGTATAGTTTTTGTTGCAATTTTCAATAATATTAAAATTGCATTTTAAATAAAAACCTTTATTCAAAAAGGGTCAATTTAATTCGCATCCAATAACTAGAGCCACGGCCGAATATATATTGCTCTTGTTGCAATTTTTTAAATAAAAATTATTCATTAATTCCGCGAAAACTCTCGTGGATTTTCAAATTCCATGATGTTTATTATTTCTGTAGTTTGTTCAAATTAATTCATCCGATTTATCGTTCTGTATTCCATGAATCTTTTGAAATACAAGAAGAAAGAATCTGTTGTTAGGTCTGATACTAACTCAATATGAACAGATAATTTGAGTGGTTTATATAGTTTCCTGTTTGAAAAATATTGCGAATACATTGATTGAACAAGTTTAAATATGTCGTCATTTGAGAATATTGCTACTATGTTTGGTTTGAGGTATTTATAAAGTAGTTCTAGTATTTTCGTTTCTGTGTATTCTGTGGCACTATTATATGACGTGTTTTATTTTTGAAAGGGGACTCTGTTTTTATATTGGGAAATGAGACTTTCCTAATTGGATTTTTAGATTTGATGATCTTAATTTATCGAATACTTTACTAAGGTATTGTAAATGTTCTTGTAGTGATGTTGAAAATATTATAATATCGTCAAGATATACTAAAAAAATTGTGCCATTTAACTCTTTTCGGAATTTGTCCATGACTCTTTTAAATTGAAGATGGACGGTGCGTTCTTGAGTCCGAAAGGCATTCTTAGGTATTCGTAATGACCTCCCTCGACTGTAAAAGCCGTTTTTTGTATGTCTTTTGGATCCATCTCAATTTGGTGGAACCCATTGGCTAGGTCAATTGAAGAAAAGTACATGCTTCTACCCAATTTATCTAATATATCATTTATATTCGGTATTGGATATCTATCGGTAATTGTTTTTTCATTTATTTTCCGATAGTCAATTAGTATGATTTATATTCGGTATTGGATATCTATCGGTAATTGTTTTTTCATTTATTTTCCGATAGTCAATTGGTATTAATAGGTACATCATTTGACGTAATTATTTTATGTTTTATTTTGTTCGTAAATGATAATTTATTATTTGGATTGTAAAATATATCTGAATAATTTTTACAAAATTTCAATATTTCATTCCTTTCTTCTTCATTGAGGTGACCAGTACACAAAGATTCCATAATATTTGTGTCATCGTCAGTATCGTGTATAATTGACTCGATATTATTGACTTCAACATAATCATTTTCATCATATGGATGAACCATGAGGAAGGGTTTTTCGAGATTTAAGATATTATCTTCGTCGGAGTAATTTGTTACCATTTTGTTACATGCCATGTACAATCCGTTTGAGATTTATAAGACGTCTTTAACATTTATTGTTTCACTGAGGAAATGACCGTTTTAAATGTTAGTTGGTACGGGGATTATAACTTTTGACATTGCTGGAATTCTCTGTATGAATATGAACGGAAGTTGAACAGCAGAAAATCTAGGTTGCCTTTTTCGTTAAATTCTTTAAATATAGGTAGTGTTACCTTTTTGTATTACTTGGTGTTTGGCCAATACTGTACAAATTGTAGTTGGCACATCAAGTTTAATTTGAAAAATTTCTGGTATTAGTATCGGATCTATAAAACAAGTTGTTCCACCAGTGTCAACAAGGAATCTGAGTGGTCGTCCAGTAAGTGACTCAATTATTATATAAGGTAGTTGTGTTTTGAGTTTGTTGGTGTTTATATGCCCTGACAGTTTCCCGAGGCTTGTTGCCGAAAATTTTCGATATCATCAATATTACATAAAAATTCGATACAATCAATATTAAAAATGTGTCTTGCTGGTTGACAATGTTGTAAGTTTCGACTTCGTGTAGATTGAAGTTCTGTCTAATATTGTTCGATTGCCTTGTTTGAATGATTCTTGGTTCTTCTTTTAAAGGCATTATTGCTTCTCTATATTGTTGTTGTTGGGTTTGGTTACCTTGTATGGCATTTGCATATCTTGGCGGCGATTGGTTAGTGTTTTGATAGTAACTTTGGCCTTGATAATATTGACTTTGATAATATCTTCAGCCCTTTTGGTTACTTTGGTTATAACCTTGACATAGTTGGTTATTTTGACGATAGCCTTGACCTTAGTTATATTGGTTTTGGTAATACATTTGGAGCTATTTTGGCGTTGATTGCCTTCATTTTGGTTGTTTCTCTTTTGTGTGTTATAATTTCCCTGAGTTTTTTACTGATTTCCCTGATACGATTGATTTCTTTGCTCACATGTGTGTGGGTTATAGTTGTTGTTGGCATTTTTAATGGTATTTTTTTCTTTTTCTGCAGATTCTGCAAAGAAAAGGTTCCGTTCTGTTTGACAGATTTTTAGAGCCATTCTTAGGGTAGTAGGGTTCCTTGACCTTAGTGTTGCCCCTAGTTAATTTTTTATTCCTAAAAAGAATCTGTGTAAACAAACTCCGGAGTACAATTCATTTCTTGACTTAATTATGACGGGATCCGTTTCATTCATGTCGACATGATTCACTATTGCCGTATTTATTTCAGAAATTTCGTCATAGAATTATCGAATGGATGTGTTACCCTGAGTTAGCTTGTGTAATTGGTCTTGAAGAACTGCTTCCGACCTCTTGTCAGAATAGTTGTCGATTACTGCTGGTTTTATTTCATCCCAATTTAATGGTATTGATTCAGCCTCAAGCATTTCGCTTGCACTACCTTTTTTCGTATATCTTATAGACTTAATTAATGTTGGGGTTTCATCAGTTCCCCTATATAAAGGGAGTACCTCTTCGACATTTCAAATGATTTGTTTAAGGATTTTTGGATTACCATCGAATGGTAAAATTTCAGTGATGGGGTTCTGAATTGGCATGGAACTATACACTGAAAGCTGCCTTTGAGCTGGTGTTGCGCCTTGTGTCATGATTGAGGTTGTGGGTAGGATTGAAGAATTGCTTGTCATATTGATATTATGCCGATTTGCTAGAGTTTCTAATTCCTCTCAAATATCTGGCAGACTCCTAGCTTTGTCTTTGGCTGCTCGGCTACGGTATGGTATAACTCTAGTAATATTTTTGGACATATATTATATTGTTCTCTTTTTCAATTTAATTTACTGTTTATATATATTAAAACTGTTTTTGGTTTTTTGTTTTTTTTTTTTTATTTCTTTCTTGAGATATATGTTTTTGTGTATTGTTTATATATGTATGTTTGTTTACGTATTTTAATATTTATGTATTTTTATATTTATGAATTTTTATATTTTATATTTATACAGTAGAAAAAGATTTTGTCTTTCTTAAGATAAATATGTATATATCTTAAGAAAGACAGTGTTCTTCTGAGTATTTAATACTCAATAAAAATTTTGGCTACTACTAAAATAAAATTAAAAATTTAAAACGAAGTACATAACCATATTTTTCGACTTAAGTATATTTTTAGTGATTTTAGTGTAGTTTTAGTTGGGGAAGAAGGAAATAACTTAGTTTCAAGAATCCTTAATTTTTGAAATTTTGTGATTTCAAGTCGAATCGAATGTCATATTAATTTATGACCCCATTACAATTGTGGCCTCCTCGTGGTGTTCCCTGGGTAACGATTAAACATATTGAATCGGAAGCGAATTCGAGCGGCGACTTTGAATTTCATTATTCTAATAATATCCTGCTCAATGTAAGCACATGTATGTACATACATATATGATCAAAGAACTTGTTAAAAAGTCATACCTTTTAAAAGCATTTCTCTTGTGCAGCGATAAATTAGCTTAACAACCTTTGTCGAAAATTTATGTCTTATGATAAACCAATGATTATTGGTATATTATGACAGTGGAATCAAAGTCCAACTAAAAAAAAAAATTATATCAATTTAAATATCGTTGTCTGATTTTTATTTTGGACTCTTAAATTAAAAATCAAAAATAAATATAATTGCTTTTATTCCAATAAATATAAATATTGAATAAAGGTCCATTTTTATATATATACTCCCAGAAATCATTCCATAATGATTTTTTAACTAAATATTGAATTATTATTATTATCATTATTTCCAGTCGCTGATGCTAATAATTAAATAAATGTCCAAAAAAGCTTGTTAAATGCATACATACATACATACACATGCTAAAGAAATGAAAACAAAATGCGTTAGCGGCGACCGACCAGCGCATATAAAGAAAATAAATAAACAAACATGCATACATACATAGTATATGACGAATACAAATCCGAACATATGCTCGTTGGCTCAGCAATAGCTCTCTTTCTTTCACAATCGTGAGAGCATGGGACCTGTCGCAGAAGTAATTTGAAGTGTCGTTTTCGTATATGATTTGATATATCTATACATTCTATGAAATAGAGAGGTTTGGTTACCTTGTATGGCATTTGCATATCTTGGCGGCGATTGGTTAGTGTTTTGATAGTAACTTTGGCCTTGATAATATTGACTTTGATAATATCTTCAGCCCTTTTGGTTACTTTGGTTATAACCTTGACATAGTTGGTTATTTTGACGATAGCCTTGACCTTAGTTATATTGGTTTTGGTAATACATTTGGAGCTATTTTGGCGTTGATTGCCTTCATTTTGGTTGTTTCTCTTGCTCATGCTCTCTATTACTCTCACAATTGTGAAAGAAAGAGAGCATTTGCAGAGTCAACGACGCGACTGGTACCAGAGCAGTCGCGTGTGTTCGGTTATGTGTTCGGATGTGATGTGTAAATACGTACGTATATGTATGCATGTTTGCTTTATTTATTTTCTTTACTTGCGGTGGGCTACTCGGTCGCAAGCCAGCGGATTTAGTTTTCATTTCTTTAGCATATGTATTTAACAGGCATAAGGCATTTTTGGACACTTATTTAATTATTAGCATCAGCGACTGGAAATAATAATAATAATAATAATTCAATATTTAGTTAAAAATGGTGCAATTTCTTTCTGGGAGACCAAATGGACCTTTATCCAATATTTATATTTATTGAAATAAAAGCAATTTTATTTATTTTCCATTTTTAATTTAAGAGTCCAAAATAAAAATCAGCCAACGATTTTTAAATTATTGTAATTTAATTTTTTTGTGGTTAATTGGACTTTGATTTCACTGTCATAATATACCAATAATCCTTAATAATACATGAATTTTCGACAAAGGTTGTTAAGGTAGATTATCGCTGCACAAAAGAAATGCTTTTAAAAGGTATGACTTTTTAACAAGTTCTTTGATTATACGAGTATATGTGTGTGCATACATGTACTTACATTGAGCAGGATATTATTAGAATAATGAAATTCAAAGTCGCCGCTCGAATTCGCTTATGCAATATGTTTAATCGGTACCCAGGGAACACCACGAGTAGGCCATCACAATTGTAATGGGGTCATAAATTAATATGACCTTCGAGTCGACTTGAAATCACATAATTTCAAAAATTAAGGATTCTTGAAACTATATTATTTTCTTGTTCCAGAAATAAAACTACACTAAAATCACTAAAAATATACTAAAGTCGAAAAATATGTCTATTTTGTTTTAAATTTTTCATTTTATTTTATAATCTCGTAGCCTAATTTTTTTGAGTTTATTCACGTGAGATTTTGACTTTTTACTACCTACAATTTTACCTGTTAGCCATTTACTATTCTTCCTAATTAAAATCAATACTCCTGTGTCCATAACAAGGATCATACTGTGAAAACCAGTCTGCGTATATATCTAATTTGGCTGTGCCGATTATGCATATTTGAACTATTTTCTTTTTTAAATTTTTAATATGAGGCTTTTTGTTAGAAAATCGTTTAAAAATATTAAAATGTATTTTTATTGAAGTAAAGAATTTATCTGAAGGTTATTTCAGTTTTAAATTACTATTGACGTATTGTATACTTATACAATAGTTACCCTGCAAATTAACGCAATGCATTTTCATTAAAAGTATCTTGAATATTTAAATTTGTTGCTTCTAAAGACAGTTCTAATTCTGATTCTTCGTCTGAGACAATCGAATCATCATAAAGTTTTCAACTTAGAAAACTCTTTAGTTAGCGATTTATTTGAGCCACAGTTTATTATAATGGTAATCTTCGCTCAGTTCCCAGATACTGTAGTTGATGTTAAAATTTTCATTGACAACAATTTAGACAAAATTATATTAAATTCAAACATCGTCGGATTTTTATTTGCGGATTATTATATGCACTGCGAAAAATGATCAATTCTGGAGGATTTCTTTATTGTAAACAAAGTGTTGAAGCCACGGCTACATTTATTGAAAAAATAAACAGACTATTTGACTGCCTCAATAGTCATGTTTTATTCGATAAAAATCCATATAGGTGTGCATTACAACGAAACAATGTTTTTTTTTAGCTACAAATAATAATCCAACGATGTTTGAATTTAATATAATTATGTCTAAAATGTTGTCAATGGAAAGAGTTTTCTAAGTCTTTAGATGATGATAATGATTCGATTTTCTCGGACGAAGAATCAGAATTAGAACTGTCTTTAGAAGCCACAAATTTAAATATTCAAGATACTTTTAATGAAAATGCATTGCGTTAATTTGCAGGGTAACTATTGTATAAGTATACAATACGCCAATAGTATTTTAAAACTGAAATCACCTTCAGATAAATTCTTTACTGCAATAAAAGTACATTTTGATATTTTTAAACGATTTTTCGACAAAAAGCCTCATATACAAAATTTTAAAAAGAAAATAGTTCAAACATGCATAATCGCCACAGCTAAATTAGATATATATGCAGACTGGTTTTCACAGTCCGATCCTTGTTATAGACACAGGAATTTATTTATTTATTTTATTTATTTAAAAATTTGCAACTACATATATAAAACAGTCGCTTAATAAGTACAATATAAAAATGTAACTAAACTAACTAAAAGCTAGAAGAAGGAAGTTGCGGACACTCCGACCCGTTGGAGGAATTTTTGTTTGGCACGACAGGTTGACCGACTGTGCCCCTACTCACAGCCTGGGAGGTGGTCCAAGCGGGCGCAATTACAAAAATAAAGAAAATAGAAGTTGCTAAATGAAATTTACAAAAAGTTATTGAATAATAATTTGTTAGTACAGAGTTTTTACATAGTGTAAGGCAGAGTTATACGAAAAATAAGGCAAAAACTTATTGTACATACATTAGTGTGTGAGCATGATTAATAGACAAAGGAAGATCATTAATAAAAATGTTGAACAATATTGGACCTATGTGACTCCTTTGGGGAACACCAGAAGAAACAAAAATAGTTTTAGACAAACAATTGTTAAATAAAACTTATTGTTTTCTACCGGATAAGTATGACTCAATCCAAGTATCAAAAGACAGAGGAAACCCTATTGCTTTTAATTTTAACAAAAGCTACTTATGACACACACTATCAAAAGCTTTACTGAAGGCTGTTTAAATTACATCAGTTTGGCATCCCGACTTAAAACCATTATTTACAACAGTGGGAAATTCTAAAAGATTAGTTGTAATAGATTTTCCTACGTGAAAACCAATCAGTATTGAAAAGTAGGTGATTCAACTTGACATAGTCAGTTTTTCTAAAACGTGTGACACTTCGAAGAGATTTATTTATGACATGTAAACGACAAATAGAGTCAAGATGAAAAGAGACTTCCATAGTTGGATGGTGATTATCTTCAGGTATTGTAATAGGAGGAATCATATTAATAAATACATCAAAACCAGCATAAACAAAAACAAGATCAAGAAGTCTTCCAGAGATGTTGCGAACATTATTGCACTGTTGCATGGACAATTCAAAAAGACTATCAAGAAACTCATTCTTTACCGCTGGAATCAGAATAGAGGTATCGATCAAATTTGACCATCTTATATTAAGTAGATTAAATCACCTAAAAAATAGCGATGTATGAGATCGCAGCGGCGTGCTGACAGCAGATCCTCATTTCTGAAGAAGGAGGAATTTATGAGCAAGTAATGTATATATCAAAACCACGAAAATAACTTTTAACACATATAAATTCAATGTCCAATGTCGATTTGAATGATATTACAACACCACCACCAGAGCGATTGGCACGATCTTTTCTAACTGTAACAAAATTATCATTAAATAACTCAGTATTGAGTATGTGTGGTTGAAGCCAAGTATGACTAAAAACAAACATGTCAACAGTAAAAGAAAAACTATTAAGATAAACATTACTAAGCTTAGTTCTTAACCCTCTCACATTTTGATAATGAATTAGGAAAGAAGTGGAACTTAGTTTTTTGGCACAGAAGTTGAAACAGAGGGCAACTCAACAGGATTCTGTACAGGGGTAAGTTTATTTTTATAGAAGTATTCATGAGATAGAATGGTGTCGAAAATAGACACAGTAACAATTACCTTAAAAGAGGAGATCGAACGCGAGTATGAGAAGTTAAATTTAGAAACAGCTATGTTATTGGAGCACTTAAGAGAAGAATTAATATATGATTTTATATTATCTTCAGTAGTATAAGAAGCAAGACGTGATAGAAATATAGGCTAAGACCAATATTAGCGGAGCACCAATATTAATATAAATCTAAAATCTATATATGTATGTATATATGTATGCATGTGAAAGGTTGGGAGGACCACACAATTTCACATAAGCGCTAGCAAGCGAACTAGATGTTGTTCAACTCAACGCTAGATATCGCACCAGCTGGTCATGAGCTAAAGAGGTCAATGGTACCAGAACAGTCGCGTGTGTTCGGTTATGTGTTCGGATGTGATGTGTAAATACGTACGTATATGTATGCATGTTTGCTTTATTTATTTTCTTTACTTGCGGTGGGCTACTCGGTCGCAAGCCAGCGGATTTAGTTTTCATTTCTTTAGCATATGTATTTAACAGGCATAAGGCATTTTTGGACACTTATTTAATTATTAGCATCAGCGACTGGAAATAATAATAATAATAATAATTCAATATTTAGTTAAAAATGGTGCAATTTCTTTCTGGGAGACCAAATGGACCTTTATCCAATATTTATATTTATTGAAATAAAAGCAATTTTATTTATTTTCCATTTTTAATTTAAGAGTCCAAAATAAAAATCAGCCAACGATTTTTAAATTATTGTAATTTAATTTTTTTGTGGTTAATTGGACTTTGATTTCACTGTCATAATATACCAATAATCCTTAATAATACATGAATTTTCGACAAAGGTTGTTAAGGTAGATTATCGCTGCACAAAAGAAATGCTTTTAAAAGGTATGACTTTTTAACAAGTTCTTTGATTATACGAGTATATGTGTGTGCATACATGTACTTACATTGAGCAGGATATTATTAGAATAATGAAATTCAAAGTCGCCGCTCGAATTCGCTTATGCAATATGTTTAATCGGTACCCAGGGAACACCACGAGTAGGCCATCACAATTGTAATGGGGTCATAAATTAATATGACCTTCGAGTCGACTTGAAATCACATAATTTCAAAAATTAAGGATTCTTGAAACTATATTATTTTCTTGTTCCAGAAATAAAACTACACTAAAATCACTAAAAATATACTAAAGTCGAAAAATATGTCTATTTTGTTTTAAATTTTTCATTTTATTTTATAATCTCGTAGCCTAATTTTTTTGAGTTTATTCACGTGAGATTTTGACTTTTTACTACCTACAATTTTACCTGTTAGCCATTTACTATTCTTCCTAATTAAAATCAATACTCCTGTGTCCATAACAAGGATCATACTGTGAAAACCAGTCTGCGTATATATCTAATTTGGCTGTGCCGATTATGCATATTTGAACTATTTTCTTTTTTAAATTTTTAATATGAGGCTTTTTGTTAGAAAATCGTTTAAAAATATTAAAATGTATTTTTATTGAAGTAAAGAATTTATCTGAAGGTTATTTCAGTTTTAAATTACTATTGACGTATTGTATACTTATACAATAGTTACCCTGCAAATTAACGCAATGCATTTTCATTAAAAGTATCTTGAATATTTAAATTTGTTGCTTCTAAAGACAGTTCTAATTCTGATTCTTCGTCTGAGACAATCGAATCATCATTATCATATAAAGTTTTCAACTTAGAAAACTCTTTAGTTAGCGATTTATTTGAGCCACAGTTTATTATAATGGTAATCTTCGCTCAGTTCCCAGATACTGTAGTTGATGTTAAAATTTTCATTGACAACAATTTAGACAAAATTATATTAAATTCAAACATCGTCGGATTTTTATTTGCGGATTATTATATGCACTGCGAAAAATGATCAATTCTGGAGGATTTCTTTATTGTAAACAAAGTGTTGAAGCCACGGCTACATTTATTGAAAAAATAAACAGACTATTTGACTGCCTCAATAGTCATGTTTTATTCGATAAAAATCCATATAGGTGTGCATTACAACGAAACAATGTTTTTTTTTAGCTACAAATAATAATCCAACGATGTTTGAATTTAATATAATTATGTCTAAAATGTTGTCAATGGAAAGAGTTTTCTAAGTCTTTAGATGATGATAATGATTCGATTTTCTCGGACGAGGAATCAGAATTAGAACTGTCTTTAGAAGCCACAAATTTAAATATTCAAGATACTTTTAATGAAAATGCATTGCGTTAATTTGCAGGGTAACTATTGTATAAGTATACAATACGCCAATAGTATTTTAAAACTGAAATCACCTTCAGATAAATTCTTTACTGCAATAAAAGTACATTTTGATATTTTTAAACGATTTTTCGACAAAAAGCCTCATATACAAAATTTTAAAAAGAAAATAGTTCAAACATGCATAATCGCCACAGCTAAATTAGATATATATGCAGACTGGTTTTCACAGTCCGATCCTTGTTATAGACACAGGAATTTATTTATTTATTTTATTTATTTAAAAATTTGCAACTACATATATAAAACAGTCGCTTAATAAGTACAATATAAAAATGTAACTAAACTAACTAAAAGCTAGAAGAAGGAAGTTGCGGACACTCCGACCCGTTGGAGGAATTTTTGTTTGGCACGACAGGTTGACCGACTGTGCCCCTACTCACAGCCTGGGAGGTGGTCCAAGCGGGCGCAATTACAAAAATAAAGAAAATAGAAGTTGCTAAATGAAATTTACAAAAAGTTATTGAATAATAATTTGTTAGTACAGAGTTTTTACATAGTGTAAGGCAGAGTTATACGAAAAATAAGGCAAAAACTTATTGTACATACATTAGTGTGTGAGCATGATTAATAGACAAAGGAAGATCATTAATAAAAATGTTGAACAATGTTGGACCTATGTGACTCCTTTGGGGAACACCAGAAGAAACAAAAATAGTTTTAGACAAACAATTGTTAAATAAAACTTATTGTTTTCTACCGGATAAGTATGACTCAATCCAAGTATCAAAAGACAGAGGAAACCCTATTGCTTTTAATTTTAACAAAAGCTACTTATGACACACACTATCAAAAGCTTTACTGAAGGCTGTTTAAATTACATCAGTTTGGCATCCCGACTTAAAACCATTATTTAAAACAGTGGGAAATTCTAAAAGATTAGTTGTAATAGATTTTCCTACGTGAAAACCAATCAGTATTGAAAAATAGGTGATTCAACTTGACATAGTCAGTTTTTCTAAAACGTGTGACACAAAGAGCTTGTCTAATTTGTCGTACAAAAAGGCAATTTGATTGGCACGACATGGGGGGACATTTGGGGACATTTAGTACTATGGACTGAAGTAAATAAGGAAAATCAATCTCCCCAATAAGAATTTTATGAAGAAACGCAACTGAGAGCAAAGAACGGCGTGACAAGAGGGATGGGAGATCAATTAATTTTAACCTATCATGATAGGGTGGAAGATTTGTATCGGGATCCCAATTGAGACTCGTAAGACCAAACAGAATAAACTGTATTTGGACTGACTCAATACGATCCTCGTGAATAGCATAATATGGGTTCCAAATACAAGAGCCAAATTCTAAAATCGGACGAACAAGAGAAGTATATAGGAGTTTAGTGGTATAAGGATCATTAAATTCCTTAGACCAATGCTTAACAAAGCCAAGGATACCATTTGCTTTATTTAATATTGAAGAAATGTGATTATTATAAATAAGTTTATGTTCCATAAGGATACCTAGGTCATTAAAGCAAAACTCTCTACCGAGGGTAATGTTATTTAAAGAATATGTTACTACAAATGGTTTTCTGCGATAAAACGTCATACATTTGCATTTTGACAAATTTAGATTTGTAAAATTTAGACGACACCATGTATGTAGTGAGTTTAAGTCAGCCTGCAATAAATTGTGCTGCGAAACATTAGAATATGACAAGCATAATTTAACATCATCTGCATACATTAGTGTGTGAGCATGATTAATAGACAAAGGAAGATCATTAATAAAAATGTTGAACAATATTGGACCTATGTGACTCCTTTGGGGAACACCAGAAGAAACAAAAATAGTTTTAGACAAACAATTGTTAAATAAAACTTTTTGTTTTCTACCGGATAAGTATGACTCAATCCAAGTATCAAAAGACAGAGGAAACCCTATTGCTTTTAATTTTAACAAAAGCTACTTATGACACTCACTATCAAAAGCTTTACTGAAGGCTGTTTAAATTACATCAGTTTGGCATCCCGACTTAAAACCATTATTTACAACAGTGGGAAATTCTAAAAGATTAGTTGTAATAGATTTTCCTACGTGAAAACCAATCAGTATTGAAAAGTAGGTGATTCAACTTGACATAGTCAGTTTTTCTAAAACGTGTGACACTTCGAAGAGATTTATTTATGACATGTAAACGACAAATAGAGTCAAGATGAAAAGAGACTTCCATAGTTGGATGGTGATTATCTTCAGGTATTGTAATAGAAGGAATCATATTAATAAATACATCAAAACCAGCATAAACAAAAACAAGATCAAGAAGTCTTCCAGAGATGTTGCGAACATTATTGCACTGTTGCATGGACAATTCAAAAAGACTATCAAGAAACTCATTCTTTACCGCTGGAATCAGAATAGAGGTATCGATCAAATTTGACCATCTTATATTAAGTAGATTAAATCACCTAAAAAATAGCGATGTATGAGATCGCAGCGGCGTGCTGACAGCAGATCCTCATTTCTGAAGAAGGAGGAATTTATGAGCAAGTAATGTATATATCAACACCACGAAAATAACTTTTAACACATATAAATTCAATGTCCAATGTCGATTTGAATGATATTACAACACCACCACCAGAGCGATTGGCACGATCTTTTCTAACTGTAACAAAATTATCATTAAATAACTCAGTATTGAGTATGTGTGGTTGAAGCCAAGTATGACTAAAAACAAACATGTCAACAGTAAAAGAAAAACTATTAAGATAAACATTACTAAGCTTAGTTCTTAACCCTCTCACATTTTGATAATGAATTAGGAAAGAAGTGGAACTTAGTTTTTTGGCACAGAAGTTGAAACAGAGGTCGAAAATAGACACAGTAACAATTACCTTAAAAGAGGAGATCGAACGCGAGTATGAGAAGTTAAATTTAGAAACAGCTATGTTATTGGAGCACTTAAGAGAAGAATTAATATATGATTTTATATTATCTTCAGTAGTATAAGAAGCAAGACGTGATAGAAATATAGGCTAAGACCAATATTAGCGGAGCACCAATATTAATATAAATCTAAAATCTATATATGTATGTATATATGTATGCATGTGAAAGGTTGGGAGGACCACACAATTTCACATAAGCGCTAGCAAGCGAACTAGATGTTGTTCAACTCAACGCTAGATATCGCACCAGCTGGTCATGAGCTAAAGAGGTCAATGGTACCAGAGCAGTCGCGTGTGTTCGGTTATGTGTTCGGATGTGATGTGTAAATACGTACGTATATGTATGCATGTTTGCTTTATTTATTTTCTTTACTTGCGGTGGGCTACTCGGTCGCAAGCCAGCGGATTTAGTTTTCATTTCTTTAGCATATGTATTTAACAGGCATAAGGCATTTTTGGACACTTATTTAATTATTAGCATCAGCGACTGGAAATAATAATAATAATAATAATTCAATATTTAGTTAAAAATGGTGCAATTTCTTTCTGGGAGACCAAATGGACCTTTATCCAATATTTATATTTATTGAAATAAAAGCAATTTTATTTATTTTCCATTTTTAATTTAAGAGTCCAAAATAAAAATCAGCCAACGATTTTTAAATTATTGTAATTTAATTTTTTTGTGGTTAATTGGACTTTGATTTCACTGTCATAATATACCAATAATCCTTAATAATACATGAATTTTCGACAAAGGTTGTTAAGGTAGATTATCGCTGCACAAAAGAAATGCTTTTAAAAGGTATGACTTTTTAACAAGTTCTTTGATTATACGAGTATATGTGTGTGCATACATGTACTTACATTGAGCAGGATATTATTAGAATAATGAAATTCAAAGTCGCCGCTCGAATTCGCTTATGCAATATGTTTAATCGGTACCCAGGGAACACCACGAGTAGGCCATCACAATTGTAATGGGGTCATAAATTAATATGACCTTCGAGTCGACTTGAAATCACATAATTTCAAAAATTAAGGATTCTTGAAACTATATTATTTTCTTGTTCCAGAAATAAAACTACACTAAAATCACTAAAAATATACTAAAGTCGAAAAATATGTCTATTTTGTTTTAAATTTTTCATTTTATTTTATAATCTCGTAGCCTAATTTTTTTGAGTTTATTCACGTGAGATTTTGACTTTTTACTACCTACAATTTTACCTGTTAGCCATTTACTATTCTTCCTAATTAAAATCAATACTCCTGTGTCCATAACAAGGATCATACTGTGAAAACCAGTCTGCGTATATATCTAATTTGGCTGTGGCGATTATGCATGTTTGAACTATTTTCTTTTTTAAATTTTTAATATGAGGCTTTTTGTCAGAAAATCGTTTAAAAATATTAAAATGTATTTTTATTGAAGTAAAGAATTTATCTGAAGGTTATTTCAGTTTTAAATTACTATTGACTTATTGTATACATATACAATAGTTACCCTGCAAATTAACGCAATGCATTTTCATTAAAAGTATCTTGAATATTTAAATTTGTTGCTTCTAAAGACAGTTCTAATTCTGATTCTTCGTCTGAGACAATCGAATCATCATTATCATATAAAGTTTTCAACTTAGAAAACTCTTTAGTTAGCGATTTATTTGAGCCACAGTTTATTATAATGGTAATCTTCGCTCAGTTCCCAGATACTGTAGTTGATGTTAAAATTTTCATTGACAACAATTTAGACAAAATTATATTAAATTCAAACATCGTCGGATTTTTATTTGCGGATTATTATATGCACTGCGAAAAATGATCAATTCTGGAGGATTTCTTCATTGTAAACAAAGTGTTGAAGCCACGGCTACATTTATTGAAAAAATAAACAGACTATTTGACTGCCTCAATAGTCATGTTTTATTCGATAAAAATCCATATAGGTGTGCATTACAACGAAACAATGTTTTTTTTTAGCTACAAATAATAATCCAACGATGTTTGAATTTAATATAATTATGTCTAAAATGTTGTCAATGGAAAGAGTTTTCTAAGTCTTTAGATGATGATAATGATTCGATTTTCTCAGACGAGGAATCAGAATTAGAACTGTCTTTAGAAGCCACAAATTTAAATATTCAAGATACTTTTAATGAAAATGCATTGCGTTAATTTGCAGGGTAACTATTGTATAAGTATACAATACGCCAATAGTATTTTAAAACTGAAATCACCTTCAGATAAATTCTTTACTGCAATAAAAGTACATTTTGATATTTTTAAACGATTTTTCGACAAAAAGCCTCATATACAAAATTTTAAAAAGAAAATAGTTCAAACATGCATAATCGCCACAGCCAAATTAGATATATATGCAGACTGGTTTTCACAGTCCGATCCTTGTTATAGACACAGGAATTTATTTATTTATTTTATTTATTTAAAAATTTGCAACTACATATAACATATGGTCCAAGCGGGCGCAATTACAAAAATAAAGCAAATAGAAGTTGCTAAATGAAATTTACAAAAAGTTATTGAATAATAATTTGTTAGTACAGAGTTTTTACATAGTGTAAGGCAGAGTTATACGAAAAATAAGGCAAAAACTTATTGTAGATGGCACAAAGAGCTTGTCTAATTTGTCGTACAAAAAGGCAATTTGATTGGCACGACATGGGGGGACATTTGGGGACATTTAGTACTATGGACTGAAGTAAATAGGGAAAATCAATCTCCCCAATAAGAATTTTATGAAGAAACGCAACTGAGAGCAAAGAACGGCGTGACAAGAGGGATGGGAGATCAATTAATTTTAACCTATCATGATAGGGTGGAAGATTTATATCGGGATCCCAATTGAGACTCGTAAGACCAAACAGAATAAACTGTTTTTGGACTGACTCAATACGATCCACGTGAATAGCATAATATGGGTTCCAAATACAAGAGCCAAATTCTAAAATCGGACGAACAAGAGAAGTATATAGGAGTTTAGTGGTATAAGGATCATTAAATTCCTTAGACCAATGCTTAACAAAGCCAAGGATACCATTTGCTTTATTTAATATTGAAGAAATGTGATTATTATAAATAAGTTTATGTTCCATAAGGATACCTAGGTCATTAAAGCAAAACTCTCTACCGAGGGTAATGTTATTTAAAGAATATGTTACTACAAATGGTTTTCTGCGATAAAACGTCATACATTTGCATTTTGACAAATTTAGATTTGTAAAATTTAGACGACACCATGTATGTAGTGAGTTTAAGTCAGCCTGCAATAAATTGTGCTGCGAAACATTAGAATATGACAAGCATAATTTAACATCATCTGCATACATTAGTGTGTGAGCATCATTAATAGACAAAGGAAGATCATTAATAAAAATGTTGAACAATATTGGACCTATGTGACTCCTTTGGGGAACACCAGAAGAAACAAAAATAGTTTTAGACAAACAATTGTTAAATAAAACTTTTTGTTTTCTACCGGATAAGTATGACTCAATCCAAGTATCAAAAGACAGAGGAAACCCTATTGCTTTTAATTTTGACAAAAGCTGCTTATGACACACACTATCAAAAGCTTTACTGAAGGCTGTTTAAATTACATCAGTTTGGCATCCCGACTTAAAACCATTATTTACAACAGTGGGAAATTCTAAAAGATTAGTTGTAATAGATTTTCCTACGTGAAAACCAATCAGTATTGAAAAGTAGGTGATTCAACTTGACATAGTCAGTTTTTCTAAAACGTGTGACACTTCGAAGAGATTTATTTATGTCATGTAAACGACAAATAAAGTCAAGCTGAAAAGAGACTTCCATAGTTGGATGGTGATTATCTTCAGGTATTGTAATAGGAGGAATCATATTAATAAATACATCAAAACCAGCATAAACAAAAACAAGATCAAGAAGTCTTCCAGAGATGTTGCGAACATTATTGCACTGTTGCATGGACAATTCAAAAAGACTATCAAGAAACTCATTCTTTACCGCTGGAATCAGAATAGAGGTATCGATCAAATTTGACCATCTTATATTAAGTAGATTAAATCACCTAAAAAAATAAGATGATCTTTTTCAAGTAAAAGAGTAGCGATGTATGAGATCGCAGCGGCGTGCTGACAGTAGATCCTCATTTCTGAAGAAGGAGGAATTTATGAGCAAGTAATGTATATATCAAAACCACGAAAATAACTTTTAACACATATAAATTCAATGTCCAATGTCGATTTTAATGATATTAGAACAAAACCACCAGAGCGATTGGCACGATCTTTTCTAACTGTAACAAAATTATCATTAAATAACTCAGTATTGAGTATGTGTGGTTGAAGCCAAGTATGACTAAAAACAAACATGTCAACAGTAAAAGAAAAACTATTAAGATAAACATTACTAAGCTTAGTTCTTAACCCTCTCACATTTTGATAATGAATTAGGAAAGAAGTGGAACTTAGTTTTTTGGCACAGAAGTTGAAACAGAGGGCAACTCAACAGGATTCTGTACAGGGGTAAGTTTATTTTTATAGAAGTATTCATGAGATAGAATGGTGTCGAAAATAGACACAGTAACAATTACCTTAAAAGAGGAGATCGAACGCGAGTATGAGAAGTTAAATTTAGAAACAGCTATGTTATTGGAGCACTTAAGAAAAGAATTAATATATGATTTTATATTATCTTCAGTAGTATAAGAAGCAAGACGTGATAGAAATATAGGCTAAGACCAATATTAGCGGAGCACCAATATTAATATAAATCTAAAATCTATATATGTATGTATATATGTATGCATGTGAAAGGTTGGGAGGACCACACAATTTCACATAAGCGCTAGCAAGCGAACTAGATGTTGTTCAACTCAACGCTAGATATCGCACCAGCTGGTCATGAGCTAAAGAGGTCAATGATCATGCGTTAGTGGTTTTAAAATATTATTACTACTTTATTATATGTATCTTCTGTATATAAAAAATGGAAGTATATATGTATGTTCCCTATAGACTCCGAAACAGCTCAACCGATTTTGATCAAATTTTGTGGCAATATTCAAAATTGTCCCGTGGGTGAACCTGTGAAGTTTCGTGGCGATTGACTAATAGAAAATTTTTTGGATTTATTACATTTTCCTTCCATTTTTTTTTTCAATAAGAAGGAGCATGTGGAAGGTGGGGAAGTGGGTAGGAGTGGCATCGGTATGGGTATGGGGTTGGCCGCGTACAACGTCGCGGGGACCTACTAGTTTAGTATAAAACAGAATCAAAAGGAATTAATTATTGGTGCAAAAAAGTATGCTATATAAAAAAATGAATAAAAGTTAAAATGAAATTAGAGCAGAAAGAGTTCTACTATTACGCTCGCAGAACTCAACTGAAAAAATTTAAAAGAACAATAACAAAACTACAAGTATTTTAGTATGTTTATCTGTTTATCCCAAAAGAAAAAATAGACGCTTGCAGTAAATAATTAAAACAAAGAAAAACAATATTTGAACTTAAAAAATGAATAATATCACTATAAACACGATTATTATATTGCAAATTACAAAGCACAACTTTAAACAATATTGTAAGAAATATTTTACAAAATTTAAACTCTTTTAAGACTTCAAATGAACTTTAAATAAGCGCACACGTAGAAATAGACCGCACTGAGAGAGTGTTCAGTAAGAACTGAACACCTGCTCAGTGAGTTTGTTCTGATTTTAATAAGGAAGAATGGTAAATGGCTAACAGGTTAAATTGTAGGTAGCAAAAAGTCGGAATCTCACGTGAACAAACTCAAAAAAATTTGGCAATGAGATTATAAAATAAAATGAAAAATTTAAAACAAAATAGTATATTTTCAGTGATTTTAGTGGGGAACAAGGAAATTACTTAGTTTCAAGAATCCTTAATTTTTGAAATTGTGTAATTTCAAGTCGACTCGAAGGTAATATTAATTTATGACCCCGTTACAATTGTGATGGCCTCCTCGTGGTGTTCCCTGGGTATCGATTAAACATATTGAATCGGAAGCGAATTCGAGCGGCGACTTTGATTTTCATTATGCTAATAATATCCTGCTCAATGTAAGTACATGTATGTACATACATATACTCGTATGATCAAAGAACTTGTTAAAAAGTCATATCTTTTAAAAGCATTTCTTTTGTGCAGCGATAATCTACCTTAACAACCTTTGTCGAAAATTCATGTTAAGACATAAGTTATTAACCAATTATTATTGGTATATTATGACAGTGAAATCAAAATCCAATTAAAAACAAAAAAAAAATTAGAATAATTTAAAAATCGTTGGCTGATTTTTATTTCTTTCTTTCACAATTGTGAGAGTAAAAGAGATCATGGGACCTGTCGCTGAAGCAATTTGAAGTGACACTTTTTTTCTATGAAATGAGTTGTCGATATATTGTATGGTTAGTGGTATTACCTAACACAAGTGCTGTTTCAAAAGAATTAAAACTTTTTAATATTCCAACAATTTTATTTCAATTTATATTACATGGCCGATGGAATTAGATTGATTAACTTATAAGTATATTTATTTATGGTGGATTAGTTTAGCTAAAATTAATATAATATAAAAACTATTTAATACAAAAACTATTTATACATTATCGATTTTACTTACATCCACGCACGACCGGCTAGGACCGCAGTTCGTTTTTGACTGACTCTCGACTCAATTTATTGACATCTACTTTGACTCATGTCAGCGGTACACCCGTCTGTCAGGAAGCATAATTTCCCAATTCATGCACGGTATCTCTGGTAATTCTTGGGACTGGGATATGCATAGTTTCGGATTTTCTGGGATTTTTTAACTACTTGGGATTATTCAAATTAACTGCTAACTTAAATTTAAATTATTCAGTTACAACAAAATTGCCTTTTCATATCTTTGTATTAATAAAATAAGCAGTTTACTGCTTGAGCACCATACTGAAATCGATGAAAATTTTTGATATCAAAAAAACTTTATATAAAAAACGTCAAAAATTTCGGCCCGAAATGTTTTTTATCGAGTACTCGGATAACAAAAACATTTGCTACCAAAAACACTTTATATACTTAAAAACAGGTGACAAACAGTGTGACCTTTTGCATTTCCGTCAGAAAACCACAAAGAAAAATCAAAATGGTTAGACTTTTCACCTAATAAATATCTGATTTTAGTATTTCATGTTGATTTGGGAACACTGTTTTTCTTTTGTTTGACATAGCAGAAATAATTAATAATTTCAAAAATTTTCATCGATCTCAGTATTGGGCTTTACCAGTAATACATACATACAAATTTAAAAAGCTGTTTGTCCATATACTATATAATTGTGAACGGTATCGAAAGCCCACCTCAGTGTGGTTGCATCACGAGAGCAATAACGAAGTTTTTACTGAGTCTCATCAGATCGAGATAATCTTGAAAGGAACATTCAGACTATGTTAAAACAATTGAAACCGTACCAACACAGGGGTATTGGTGCTCGTGGGTGCCATACACCACAAACTTATTATACTATCACACATAGGGTCGTTCTCATGACTTAGAAATACATTAGAGAATACCAATCGCCAAGATATGCTATTGACGGAATAATATTGTGTAGTGAATGTCATGACTTCACAATTGTAATAAATCCATTTCGAATAGTCCTGTAGTATATTACGATTTTTGTTCTGTTATCGTTAAACACCTAATTCGATTATTTTGGTCTTATTTATCGGTCAGCTGCTGAAGAGTTGGACAGTCCATCCATTTGCACAAATATAAACGTGTCGAAACTATAAATTGGAAGAAATAATTGGATGAGAGTGAGCGTCATCGCTGTAAAAAACACGAGCCAATCCATGAATATAATATGCATGCATCCATGAATATAATGTGCACGTTTCAAATTTGTTTGTTTTCATTTTGCTTTGCTTTTTGATCGATCAAGATGGCTGGTATCTTTGAAATAAATTTTTAAAAAATTTATTGCCTCGCCGAACTAAGCAATGCGATTATAGGCTTAATAATAATCGTGACATTGAAAACTAGGATATAGCGTGAAAAATATGAGCTATAAGGATATAGGCAAGTCACGATAATGGCCCATAGTGTTAAATGGTATTATTAGTTTGCCTAGAAGTTTGTAACGCATTAAAAGAGTCATCGTAGAACAAGGCTAAATCATCGAGATACTACAATATATGAACTGTATTTATGTATCCAAGCAATTCATAATTTTTATAAGCTCGTACGTGGTAATAATAGAACAAAATAAGTTATTGTCTACATTTATTTTTCTGTATTAAAATGCTCAGATATAATGGTAGAATTTAATTTTTTTTATACCCTGCCCTAAGGTCTATATGTATACTGAGTTAGTATAAATATATGAAACGGGCAAAAGGAGGCGTGGAGGACCCCATAAAGTATATACAAGTATATTCCTGATCAGCATCGAAGCTAAGTCGATCTAGCCATGTCCGTCCGTCCTTCAGTCTGTGTATTTGAACAATGAGATCATAGAGACTATTAAGGGTAGAGCCTTCAAACTTATACTTTTAGATTCTCTATATATGTACGCAGATTCGAAAAATTTTGAATGCTACAACGTCGACAATACGTCTATATATGGGCATTTCCACCGAAAAGTCCACCGAGAAAAATTAGAAGTCATTGTAAGCACTTAGCAATAATATATTGCCTTTAAATTACTATGGCCTCATCCAGAGCAATAGTTTATTATTAAATATAAAGATCAATGTTCGGACATAATGCCAATGAATGCTGGCGTTCCACAAGGTAGCGTCCTAGGTCCTTTGCTTTACCTACTTTTTACGGTCGATATACCAACCCAATCCCATCACTAAACAACAGCATGATTGGGACCTTTGCAGATGACACAGTTATCTAGCATCAAATAAAGATGCTAAATAAGCTACAATTGATCTCCAAAAGAATTTTGACAAAACTCTGATTTGGTTTAATAAATGGGGCATACAAATAAGTAAAGAACAGACAGTATTTGTTATATTCTCCAATAAGCGGCAAGTCAATTATATACACAAATCAAACCTTCAAACTACGCGAAGTATTTGGGATGTAATATAGACGTGAAATTAATCTGGAAAGACCACATTATCAAAAAAATAAATCAAATGAAATTTAAATTTGCACAACTCTACTACAATCGAACTTATCACTTTAAAATCTTAATATATAAAGCTATGCTCATTCCAATACAAGTACGGTGGGGCACAGGCAGCAAAACAAATATCCAAATTATACGAAGGATGCAAAGTAAAATTTTAAGAACAATTACAAATCCACCATGGTACATTCCTAGCGAAATTATTCACCGAGATCTCAGTATAGACACCGTAGCAGGGACGATTCGCAAATGCAGCCAAAATTATATGACTCGACTTTCCACCCACGAAAGCTATGAACTAAGACGTATTCGCTAGAAGAAGGACAACAAACTAGAAGACTAAAACGCGTTACCATTGCTGATCTCTGTAGACGATCCTAATATAATAACAAAATAATTTGGTGTACTGAATTTACTTGATGAAACTGGTCATTATATACAATTAAATTCCAATTTTATTTTAAGTATATTACATCTGTCATTTAGTCATTGAGTAATACTTACAAGGGAATAAAAAAAAAATCGATGTGGATAAAAGTATATTGGATGCTCACTTGACAATATTTCCACTTGCATTGTACTATTATTGTTTGTTGCAATTTTTAATTTGGCTCCAGGTTTAGAACAAAATCTTCAGTTAAATAACTTTTGCAATATCAACGATTTAATAGGAACCCACCGGAATTTCTATAATGTCTTCTCCAAGGTGAAATAGATTACTCAGACTTGGCTCTATTCTGATGCTGGTTAGATGGTCAAGTAGACCCTAATATAGAAGTGAATTCCGTAAGAGATGTTGACGATACGGTTGAATGGTTAAGCCGGTATGTTCATGAAGCAGCAGACATCTCAACTCCTCTAAAAATATAAAAAACACCATCTTTATAACGCAACTACTTTTTATTGAGAAAAAAATCATTCAACGTATCTGGCAATAATTTCACTACCCTGCAGACAAGAACGCATTAAACAGAGTTTCAAAAAAATTAAAAAAGGGACTGATTGACTTGAAAAACGATGTGATTGAAAACTTACTTATTAATTCTGAGCCTAATGGATCTGAATGCGATTTATGGAGAGCTACAATATATATAAAACGTTTAATTTGCATTAAACGCCTAATGGTGATTGGTGCCACAGCAATTTACACCGTTCGCGTTTTGCAGCAGTGCACACGAAGCAGAGGTAGACAGAGTGGTCAAAGCACCTTGCATTCTTCCGATAACTCCAGCCAGTTTGGAAGAGCTTACAAATGAAATATTCTGGCAAGGAAAAAGTCTTCTGGATACGACGGAGTCGACATAGCAACAATCAAAGCACTTCCCGATAAATGTCTACAACTGATAGTGGAAATATTTAACGTATGTTTCCCTACCCAGTGGAAGTGCGCAGATGTGATTCTGACACTAGAAAGGTTTCGACGAAGGCATGGAACTCCAGAGCAGGTTCACAGAATCGTTGAAGTCATTCAAAATTCTTTTGAGAGAAACAGTTCTGTTCGGCCGTATTCCTTGATATGAAACAAGCCTTTGAACGCGTATGACATAAGGGGCTGTTATACAAAATAATAATGACACTACCCTGCACATAGTTCCGCTTTCTTAGATGATATTTACAGGGCAGAAGCTGCTTCGAAAAAATACATAAAAACACCCCATGCAGGAGTGATTCAAGGAAGCGTGCTGGGCCCATTACTCTACACGCGTCGCTGGTCCCAGAAATGATCATTTTACAGTGGATCGAATTGTGAATCTAAACCATTCTCGAATCCACCTTGTTCTAAGTTTAATGTATGTTAATTGAAACTGATGATTTTTGATGATGATTCATAATATTTATTCAAAGGTTGTATATAATTAAATAGGTAGTTACTGCAATACACTTCTATAAACTACGTTAAATGTTTTTTTGTGCTCTGCGTAAACATGGAGATTTTGCGATGTAGAAACGCGTGATCAAGGTACGTAGAGCTGACCGTGGGAAAAACATAGCGTGCCCAAATGTATTCCTTCTACCTTTAAGGTTTGACCCTGTGATTTGTTGACAGTCATTGAAAATGCAACTTTTAATGGGAACTGCAGGCGCTTAAGATTGTGGCCTTCACAATATTCCTTCCTAGTTCAGTGACTCGTAACCGTGTACCGTTGCATAATCTCGGCGCTTTTAAGTTGCGCATTAACAAAACGGGTACACCTACCTTTAATTCTAACCTATGGGATAGCACCCCGGATAAATCCAAAGAGTTTAGGAATTCCACGGAATAACTTGACTCGCATGTTAGTGATGAGACAAAGCTTTTCAACTTTGGTCCACAGGTATGATGCTTTCAGGCATGCGTTAATTTCGTCTGCTGCGGTGACTCTCTCGATAACAGGTAATGTCTATCTAAAATCCCCTGCCAATAACACTACCACACCACCCATTAACTTTATATTGCTTTGTATGTCTTGTAGATAGCGATCGAGCGCCTCGATGGCGCGTTTGTGTGACATAGTACACTCGTCCCATACGATCAGTTTACATTGTTGCAACAGGGCGCCTCGGGGGCCACTCTTTCTAATGTTGCACGTTGGGGTTGCTTCGCTGGCCAGATTAAGATTTAATTTAAAAACAGAGTGTGCCGTCCGTCCACCGGTCATTAACATTACGATCCCTACGGATTTTTGCTAGAAGCAAATTAATCAAAAAAGTTTTGCCTGTTCCGCCTGGAGCATCAAGAAAAAAAGGCCACCTTCACCACGCTCAACTCGTTGCAATATTTTATCATAAATGTCTTTTTGCTCGGGTAGCGTGGCTATGTTACGCTGATCTGAGCATCTTCTTTGATCAAATCGCTCGACAGCTCTCCTCGACGCTGTGGTGTAGGCATGCCGAAGTCGGACAACTTCTTTCCAGAAATCGTTATTATTTTGTCTTCGATAAGACCCAGAGCTTCATTGAAAATCATAGTTTATTGTCGACTTGATCCATCCATTCAAATGTATGCAAGATATCTTCGGATAATGCAGTTGGTGTCTCACCAGCTCGTTATGATGCCATATATTGAGCTGTGAATGCCTAGTAATGGATTGTTCTGATGTCTCAACAGCCCGTTGAGATGCCAGATATTCAGCGTGCTGTTGACGCCGGGCTTGGGACTGTTCTGGTGTCTCATCAGCTCTATGTGCTGCCTCACGCGACGCCTGTTCAAGCCTTCGCAGTTCAGCTTGTGGAAATGTCTCGTCACGTCTAGCAACTCTCATAGCTCGAGCTTTATTAGAACTTTGTTAAAGACTAGACTTACGCTTCCTCGGCATAATTCTTAGTATAGTTGCTTTTTCTCAAAATTTTAAAAAATATAATGAGCAACAATACGTCTGTAAATAAAATAAAAGTTTATAACAAATGAATTATATTTTATATGTTTTACTTAACACTGGCGATCCTGCCAGTGCAATACAAAAGTACTTCGATGTCGAATAATTTAAACAGGCAAAAGTGAATTATTTCGTTTTGTTTTCTATTCTGTTTGATAAACAAACAACAACAATAATAAAATATATAATTGATATAAGAAAGTAAACCTGTGCAAACGCAACCAAAAAAAAAAAAAAAAAAAATGAAATGACAAAAAAAAAAAAACAATATAATAACAAACAATATAATAACAATATATATAACAAAGCCAACAGCAATCACAGCAAATAAACTGTTGTAAAACAAGTGAAACTATTTTTATTGTGAAAAAAAAATTATTGAAACCAAAATATACTGGATATTGTGGATTAGGCCGTTGTTTGGTTGTAATCAATATGCTACCACTCAAAAGACAGCACGAGAACAGTAGCAGCAATCACGCAGCAGCAGAAGCAGTTTTGGCAACAGCAGCGGCAGAAGTAGCAGCAGCATCAACACGAACAGCAACGTAGTTCTAATAGCAGCAGAAACAAGCGGCAGCACAAGCGGTGGTAGCAAAAACAGAGGCGTCAGTACCACCAACACAACAGATATTCAACAACGGTAATAATAATATAAGACTAATATAGCATATATATCCAGCCAATATTAATGAGGTTCATATGGAACAAAACGTAACAAATTCAGAAACAATGAAATTGGTACTAATCATTATAACAATTTTGTTATGCATCAATTTAGCATTTAAATTGTAATCAATGCATAAAAAATAATTTAAGGAAAAGCAGAGCGAACTAGTCCAATATCATATACATAGATTTTTAAAAAGCATGAGTAGAAATCCTGCTGAAGCTAAGAAAGTAGGAATAATCCTGAGGTTAGCGTCCCAACTAATGCCAGATTTCGATGGTAAACCAGAGAACTTACGTAGTTTTCTCGATGCCATAGAATTGGTACAAAGTATCAAGGGAACGCATGAGGGAACTGCTGTTAGCCTTATAAAAACCAAACTGAAAGGAACAGTCAGAAACCTCATAGATCAGGAATCAACCATGACACAAATAGTGTCCAAAACGAAAACTTCAGTAAAAGGCGAATCGGTAGAAGTTTTGACTGCAAAAATAATGAATATAAAACAAAACAATTAAGCAGCCAACACATATACGAAGGAAATAGATGATTAAACAAAATCATTTTTTTATACAGCATACTATTTGGCACCAATAATTTATTCCTTTTGGTTCTGTTTGTACTAAACTAGCTGGTACCCGGCGCGTTACTGCCCTTCCCCTTGCTTCTCCTTTCAGCATCCAATCATGTCTACTGCCCCACCTACCCTCTGCCCGACCTTCCCCCTGTCCCACCTTCCCCATGCCCCTTTACTCTACCTCCAATTCTCCTACCCTACTTTTTACAGGTTGTGGTGGCTCTTCAATATCAGGGAGAATCACTTTGCCTGCAGCACAACGCATACCATTCGGTTCATCGCTCCATTTTTTTGCAAAACACTTAGGGCATGCTTTACTCAATTGCTCCAATTGTTACTGCGCGCTGCTTAGCATAATTGATGTTGGGATCATAATTGAAAACTGATCTATTACTGTTAGGTGCACTTCGTAAGCCTCTGCGAACGTTCGGTGCTAGACTCCCTATCACGTATTTCCGACATATTCTGCCTATGGTTAGCCAGTCGCTGAGAGCTTTCGGTGCTAGACTCTCTAGCTCGCGCTTGCGATCTGTGTTCTCTTCCATTCGGCGTATTATAGCCGCTCTTGTCTGGGATGTACGTGTAGATAGTTGTGATTTTCTTTTAGGTATACTGTCTTTATTTATTCACAACAATCCGATTGTTTGGAACAATCAAACAGTAGTTCTAATTATAAATTTTGATGGAAATAGTTATGTAGGAAGTAGTTTTTATAAGAACGTTTTATAGAAAAAAATAAAGGCGAAAAGAAATAAAATAAATAAATAAATGAAGCAAAATTAACAAATAAGTAGAACTTTTAATGGAAACAAAAAGACTGGAAGTAGTTCTGAAAAGACAATTTTAAGGGAACAATAAAATAGAAAGAAGTTCTGAAAAGAACTTATTACGAAAACTATAAAGAAAAAAAGTAGTTCTAATAAGAACATTTTATTAAAACAATGTCGAAAATGTGCGTATTACGTTTCGGAAATTTCAAATTGGATACGCCTCCTCCTTCACGTCTGCCTGGCTGGTAAGGCTCGATACAAACCCTGGACTCACGACCGGACTGTGGCCGTCAGGCGACGTCCATCAAACTTTAGTGCTCCCTGATACGGCGAGATTCCGGGGCTCCTTCGTTTCCCGAACCTTGTCGGCAACACTCGACCAATCGTAGTCCTTGGCGTCCGCTCTCCTCGCAAAACGTGCTTGGTTTGTTTCGGCATTCGTACTTATGGTGTCCTTCCTGACCACAATTCCAGCATCGCATGACGTACCTGGTGTTCCTAGCTCCACTCGCTACACCTGCTAACCAAGCCCTTGACTTAGCCAGAGTAGTGATCCTTATTCGTCGCGTGGTGCCACGTAAATGTTCTCCAGCCATCATGATCAATTCCGGGAGTGATGCGAATTCCTTCCTTTTAATAAACAACTGGAGGTCGATATGACTGTTGCGGTAAATGCGCTCCAGTTGCTGCTCCGGTGTATATCCCGCGTGTCTCATCATAGACTGTAAGGCCAAGTTGTACGCCTTGAATTCCTCGTTCTCTCCTTGTTTCCGGCCCCGTATCTGGTCCTACAAAACCTCGCCTCGCGCGTAATATATCAAGGCAGTGGAGATACTTTCTGTGAATACTATGATTATATACTGAAATTCGAAATACTTAGCTGTTTAAAGCAGATGTGCGGTTTTTATTGCTCCTGCGGCCAGGTCCCTCTTCGAGCGCCACTGTAACGACGTCACAGGCTGGGGTTAGAAAATTCGTGTCCAAAATTCGGGTGTCCAAAATTCGTCGTGACTGAAATTTATATATAATGTCGAGACCAGGCCTGTTCGTCAGCTATATCCTTCTCAAAAATAAGACGACAAAGTATTTCGATATTTAGATTACAATTTTTATTCACAAGTTGATTAGTGTTATTCTTAACTTAGGCTTATAATTAACTTAGATTAATCTACTCTGGAATATATATTTCACTCTAGCACTCGTTACCGAAATGCTTTCCTATTTACAGCACCTTGTTACCAGAAGTACTTCTCTAACTATAGCACCTTGTTACCAGAAGTGCTTCTCTAAAAACAACACCTTGTTACCAGAAGTGCTTCTCGAACTATAGCACCTTGTTACCAGAAGTACTTCTCAAACTACAGCACATTGTTACCAGAAGTGCTTCTCTAACTACAGCACCTTGTTACCAGAAGTGCTTCTCAAATTTCAGCACTTTGTTACCAGTAGTGCTTCTCAAACTACAGCACCTTATTACCAAAAGTACTTCTCAAACTACGGCACCTTGTTACCAGAAGTGCTTTTCGTCAGCTATATCCTTCTCAAAAATAAGACGAAAAAGTATTTCTATATTTAGATTACAATTTTTATTCACAAGTTCATTAGTGTTATTGTTAACTTAGGCTTATAATTAACTTAGATTATTCTACTCTGGAATACATATTTCACTATAGCACCCGTTACCGATATGCTTTTCTATTTACATGTTGCCTTCAGGTTTTCCACCTTATGTAGTTATGTAGATAAGTAGTTTTTCACATATTTCCGCATTTTTGGAAACCAGAAATTTTGATGGATACGCTCGATCGTTTTATCTACTCAAAAAAGTCCACAATCGTCGTGACAGAGTTTTACGATTCTCCATTGACCTGCTTTCGGAACGACGAATTTAAGTTCATTACAATTGTTTCGGTATAAGCGGTTATTACGTAAGAAATATTCGATTTTAATTTGTTTCGCTTGGTCAAATGTCTGCTAGTTCATGATAATTACGATCATCTTTACAAGTGTCGGATCTTGTACGAGTACTTGCATTGATAATAACCAATCCGTTTGGTCTAGATTTATCTTTCGGATAATTTCATTGGTCGAAATTTCTTCCTTCGGTACGTCTGGAGAACTGCTAAGCGCGTCAACGTGCGCCATACGTGACCCTTTTCGATGAATCAATTCGTAGTCATAGTCCATGACTTTTATCCATCATCGTGCGGTTTTCGGTACGAATTCTTTCTTAACTTTCGCTTTGGCTATAGCAGCACAATCGGTAACAAGACGGAATGGTTTCCCTAACAGGTATATACGGAAACGTTTTAGTGATCGACCACAGCTAATATTTCAAGTTCGTAGCTATTATATTTTTGTTCGGCATCTGTACAATGTCGGCTGAAATACATAACGGGTTGCCAATTTTTGTTATCGGTCGATTGGAGTAAAATTCCGGCGAGTCCTATGGCACAGGCATCAGTATGAACTTAATGGTGCGCTTTGAAGTCATACAACGTGAGTACTGGTACAGAAATAAGTTTACTACTTAATTCGTTGAATGCTTGAGTTTGCTTTTCACATGATGTTGTTCGGGTTTATGTAACAATCGTGTAAGCGGTCTAGATATCAATGAATAATGTTCTACGAATTTTCGGAAAAACCCAGTCAAACCGAGGAAACGGCGAACTTCCGTTACGTTAACTGGTCTTTTGAAATGTTTCATCGCGCTTACTTTATTTTCGCCAGGTGTTATTCCGTTTTCGTTGACTATGTGTCCTAAAAATGTAATTTCGTGAGAGAGGAATTTACATTTGTCGATTCGTAGAGTCAATCCGGACTCTTTGATAATGTTTATAAATACCTATCATTCAATTCCTTCGGTTATGGTCTTACTTGAGATTGTTACGTCATCTAGGCTAGAGTCTCTCTGGCATCCATTCGTGCTATTAATTTGTTCATAATCGATTGAAATATGGCTGGAGCATTAACGAGCCCAAACGTCATTCTATTGTATTCAAAATGACCATCCGTGGTGGTTGAGGAAAATCAAGTTACGTAAAATATTAATTACCCGAGAGCTGCGCGAAAATCTCTTCCATGTTCGGCATTGGGAATGGTATTTTGTCGGTTATACTGTTTACACGTCGATAGTCTACGCATAATCGATGTTCATCGTTTTTCTTTTCAACGAGGACTACACCAGATGCGTACGGTGTGGATAATGTCGTATTCTAAAGTTCGGATACAATATTTGGTACGATATTGCGAAACGCAGATAATAAGCTTCAGTTCGGATTGGTACAGTGGTAGTTAATTCGATTTGCATTTTTGATAAAGTACATTTACCTAATTAGTAGGTTTTGTCGTCGAATTGCGTTTTATATTTCGAAAGTACGGCGTTTAACATACGTTCATCATTTTCGTGTAGCTCAGTTTTGCTAGAAATGGTTTTGACGTTTTCGATAAAACACTCGTCTCCATGAATGACGAATCTGTGCCTCTCGTTGCACAAAATATCTTTGCCCAGTAGTACGTTTTATGTTAGTAATTGATCGTCTACCACTAACATTTCGATTTTGAAGTTTTGTTTATCGATGATAACTTTCGTTGGGATCTTTTGCTTACAGAAGTATTTTCACCTCCGAATCCTTTTAGAGTTATCGCGCAGTTATTAATAATTGCAATGTTTTCTGCGAACGTTTTTCTTACGAGGGTGTGCGAACTATCCGGATCGATAAAAGAGAAGAGAAGTCGTATTGTTTCCGTTTAACATAATGGTTTTAGTTATTTCAGATGATTTACGCGTATCGATATGGTTTACGTTTGCGGGCTTATTACCACGATCGGGACAATTGGATGTTTCATGGTTTATTCGTTTTGTATCGCGGTTTACGTTGTGGTTCCGGACAATTTACGATTGCATGCCCAAATTAAAAACAATTATAACATTTTATACCTTTCGATAAATTAGGCTCGGAGTTTAAATTGTTACGCGTTTGCAAATCGTTGCCTTTTTGCGGATAGCAATTTACTTTTGGTTTATTGGAAGTGTATGACGCCTGCTTCAAATCATTATGGGCAGAGTAAGCTAACCTGTCTCGTACTAACTTATTGCAATTTTCATAATCGTTTGATATCTTTCATCGTAAATCGTAATCGTTGATACTAGCATTTGATGGCTAGCATTTTATAATAATAGTCTTGCGGTGTTTCGTTTGGTGCTCGTGTCATTCGTGACATTCTAATATGAACATCAGCGGCATTCTCGACGTGAGGAAAATCTTCTAAGAATTTTAGTACGAATTCTGGCCACGTTTGAAAAATTTCCTCTAATGAGTAAATATTTTGCAGCTCCGTGCATATTTTATTGCACTCCAAATATTAGCGTTTGAAAATATTT
>JAWNNQ010000103.1:0-16259 GCA_035044765.1 Leucophenga montana | reverse complement strand
CAAATAGAAACACTTTTGTCCAGGTAAAAATCAAGTGACGACAGCCTATTTGCAACTCACAAAACTTCTAATATCAATTTTCTGACGAAATATTTATACAAGTATCTTTCATTTGCATGAATGGAATCGATTGTAATATGTAATAAAGCGTTTGTCATGTTGCTAAACTTTTTATGCTATCAAATACAGGGTTTTTTCATAGGACATCAATTTATTTCTCTACTAAAGCATTATTTTTGAAAATTTACCTCTCTAGATGAATAAAGTGCTTGGATGAAACTGTAAATGAAACCCGTACCTTGCTTAAGGCTTCTTATATGAATCATAGATTTGTGTGGGGCTATATTTTAAGTGGTCCGTTCTGAACATATGGGGTATATTTTAATAGAATTGAAAAAAAAATTACAATAAATTCATTTCAAAATAAAAACATAAAATTTTCATTTAAAAACTTAAAAATGGGGCCAGATTTGTAATGGGACTAACCCTTAAAAAGTTATTTTCATACACTTTATTTTAAGATTGAAAAGGAGAGTCTAACTTTCCATACTTATGCTATCAAATACAAGGTTTTTTTCATAGGACATCAATTTATTTCTCTTCATCAACATATTTTTCCAACCAAACGTGAAAAATAAATAAATAAACACATTTCATTACAAAATTGATATCAGAAGTTTCGTAAGTTGCAAATAGGCTTTCGTCACTTGATTTTTATCTAGTCAAGAGGTTTTTTTTATTTGATATAATAAATACATATCAATAATAAATACATATCAACATTCAAGATTAAATAACTAATTTCTTTTATTGGCGATTTGCAGACATACATACAAACGCAGAATAAAAATTACATACATTTTTTTGCGCAACAATTCGTCGGTTGTGTTGGCGTAGCGTCAATTTCGTCGCAGATTTCCTGGCCGTCCGACACCAACTGGACAAACACTGCGGCGTTTGGCCTTGAAGAGACTGGGACAACACGAGATGTTCCCACGGCTGGCCGGCACCGCAGGAGTCGTTCTGCTGAGAATATCGCTGATGTTGCCCAAGATGTCGAAGAGGAGCCCGGAATATCGACCAGACAAGGTGCCACGCAAATGGGCATTAGCCGGCAGTCCCTAAGCAGAATTTTGGTAAAAGTTGATAACCCATCCCTGTGTCAGCGCCAGTGATTGAGAGCATCGATAATTATTGAGAGCGACGTCAGCGTATGAGAAAGGAGTCATCAGTTGTCAGTTGTTGTGTGAGGACGCGCACAAGTCGTATAATAAGAAAGTTGATCGCAAGCCGTCCAAGAGATAAGTCGTTACAGTTGCAGTCGTCACAGTTGTTATAACAATAATTAGTCGTGAAGCATTGTCTATTTAAAGATTGTCATATCTAAACTATAATTACTTACTATAATAACTTATTAATCTGCTTATTAAATCTATATACAAGGTGGGGCAAAAGTAATCAACCGATGTTCTTTTGCTGTAATTTTGTTTTATAATGAAAAACTTTGGTTCTGCTTGTGAAATTTGTTTATTTAATCCATTAGAATTTATTCCATCAAGTAGAGAAAACGATATCGGCCAAGTGGCCGCCGCCAGAGTTTATGACCACACGGGCCCGTTTTATGGCATTTTCCATCACTCTTGCCAGAACTTCGGCGGCAGTTCTCTCTAAGAGTCTGAGGCTTGTTGACGTAAACCCGAGACTTCAAAAAACCCCATAAAAAAGTCTGGAACGGTTAAATCGGGTGATCTGGCCGACCAGTGCAAATCATCAAAACGAGAGATTAAGCGACCCGGAATTGCTTCCTTCAGAATATCGGTTGTGGCTCGAGCAGTGTGTGCCGTTGCACCGTCCTGTTGGAACCACATGTTCTCCAGTCCCAATTCATCCAATTGAGGACGAAAAAATTCGGTAATCATGGCTCCGTAGCGCGCGCCGTTCACAGTCGTCGTTTGGCCTGCACACCACGCAGTAACTTTGAACGAATGTAATGGCTCTTCGTGGGTGATACGCGGATTTTCGGTGAAACAGAAACGATTATTTTGTTTATTCACGTAACCGCTAAGATATAAATGGGCCTCACCGCTCATGATAATTTTCGATGAAAAATCGTCCTCCTCTTCGTTGAGATTCAGAATGGCTTGAGCGTAGGTTAGACGCGTTTGGCGGTCAACAGCTAACAGCTGATGCACTGTCTGCACACTGTAAGGAAACCTTTTCAAATCTTTTACCAAAATTCTGCTTAGGGACTGCCTGCTAATGCCCAATTGCGTGGCACCTTGTCTGGTCGATATTCCGGGCTCCTCTTCGACATCTTGGGCAACATCAGCGATATTATCAGCAGAACGACTCCTCCGGGGCCGGCCAGCCTTGGGAACATCTCGTGTTGTCCCAGTCTCTTCAAGGCCAAACGCCGCAGTGTTTGTCCAGTTGGTGTCGGACGGCCAGGAAATCTGCGACGAAATTGACGCTACGCCAACACAACCGACGAATTGTTGCGCAAAAAAAATGTATGTAATTTTTATTCTGCGTTTGTTTACATCATAAATAAACCAAATTGACATTTGGCGCCATTTGCAAAAGTTATAGCGTTTTACAATAGGGTGATTACTTTCGTTTGTGTATTCTTTAAAAACTCAAAATGTTATGCTCTGATTTGGCTCAAATTTTTTTTCAGTTCGTAATTGGCAGGAGAAAGTTTTTTGAAAGAAAATTTTGGGAAAACCCCCCGCAAAAGTCGGAAAATTCGAAAAATTGGAAATGTATGGGAAAAATGTATGAAAATGTTGAAAATTTTTTTTATGGGATTTTGTGTGCAATCGTTCCGGAATGGCTTTTCGAAGAGAAAAATGGAAAATTCGGAAATTTCTAGAAAAACCAGGAAAATTTCAATTTTTTTTTTGATAAAATTTTAAATTTTTCTTCATGATGATGTCATGATTTTGGATGATGTAAAGGAAGAAACATCTGTGCAATGCTTAGAAATACACGAAAAATCGTAACAGTTGGCGCTGTGTTGCGATCATCAATGTCTCAAAATGAAATGTTGTAAATACGAGTATGCTAATGGCAGGGAAAAATGCTAAAGTAACAATGGGTAGGGGAACGGGGTAGAAGAATTGGGGCAGCGCAAGTGGGGTTGTGAGAAGGGGTGGATGGGACAAGAAGAGGTGTGGGAGAATGTGAGGTAGAGTAAAGGAGCATGTGGAAGGTTGGGAAGGGGGGAAATGTGGCAGTGGGAATGGCAGCAACGCGCTGGGTACCATTTAAGGTAGAGGGATGAAATATGTACATGTTAATGTGATCGAAGGGGTAGGGTAAAGTATGGTGAGGGGGCAGAGGAATGATGTGGTTGGAGAAGGAGTGGAAGGGACAGGAGGAGAGGGGTAGGAGAATTGGTGGTAGAGTAATGTGGCAAGGGGAAGGTGGGGCACGGGTAGGAATGGTTTGGGAAGGAGTGGGATGGGGAAGGGCAACGCGCTGGGTACCATTTAAGATAGAGGGATGAAATGTTGTATACATGTAAATAGGATCGAAGGGTCAGGGAAAGGAGATAAATAATAGTTGGCGCTGTGGTGCGATCATCAATGTCTCAAAATGAAATGTTTAATGGGATCGAAGGGGCAGGGAAACAGGGGTAAAGTAAAGAGAGGTGGGGGAAAGGGGCAGATGAATGGGGTAGCGCAAGTGGTGGTTGGAGAAGAGGTGGAAGGGACAAGAAGAGGTGTAGGAGAATTGGAGGTAGAGTAAAGGAGCACCTGGAAGGGGAAGTGCAGCAACACGCTGGGTACCATTTAAGATAGAGGGATGAAATGTTGTATACATGTTAATGTGATCGAAGGGGTAGGGAAGAGGGGTGGTGAAGTAAGGTGAGGTACGGGAAGGGGGCAACGGAATGGGGTGGTTGGAGAAGGGGTGGAAGGGACAGGAGAAGAGGGGTAGGAGAATTGGATGTAGAGTAAAGGGGCAAGGGGATGGAGGGTAGGGTAAGGGGTGGAAGGGACAGGAGAAGAGGAGTAGGAGAATTGGAGCTAGAGTAAAAGGGCATGGGGAAGGGAGGCAGGGGAAGGTGGGGCAGAGGAAGGAGTGGCAGGGGAAAGGATTGGCAAGGCCAGAAACGCGCTGGGTACCATTTACGATAGAGGAATGAAATGTTGTATACATGTGAATAGGATCGAAGGGGGAAGAGAAAAGGAGTGGTAAAGTAAGGTGAGGTAAGGGAAGGGGCAGAGGAATGGGGTGGCGTAAGGGGTGTAAGGGACAGAAGAAGAGGGGTAGGAGAATTGGAGCTAAGGTAAAATTGGCATTGGGAAGGTGTGACAGGGGAAGGTGGGTCAGGGGGAAGGAATGGCCGGTGAAAGGAGAAGCAAGGGGAACGGCGGCAACGCGTATTGCGAAATTAAACTTCTATAAAACGTCTGCTTTGTTTTGTTTCTCATTTCTCATCCATGCAACCAGCGAAGTGTGGCAAGGTACACATAGTTACATAATAAATACTTAATAAACTATTCGCTAAGATTCATTATTACATTCTCACATTGGGGGGCTCAATCAGCTCAACCAATTACATTCCTACGATTGGAGGCTCAACCAGCTCAATCCGGTCATATTTAACCCAGCCCAACTCAGTCGACACGACTACAGTGAAAATAACGGAAAAAATCCATTTGTTTTTGTTTGTTTGTTTCTGCTTATAAAGCAATTAGAAGTTGTCGAAAATAAAACCAAAAAATCACCAGTTTGGTGCTTGCAGGAAAAAAAATAAAACAAAATCTAACAAAATGGCAAAAAGTGTAAGCGTAACAGCAGCATTAAAAAGTGCAAAAAGCTGAAATACCTGTAATCTTCCAGTGTTACGGGACTATAACAAATCAGTTGACCAATGCAAGCGAATTAACGTACGCGATCGCAAAAGAAACAAGCTGGTGTAGAGAGAGACGCGGTGGCAGAGAAAAAGGTAACAATGAAAAAAATGACACCAGGAGCAGCAGCGAAAAAAACAACACTAACATCCAAACGTTGTACAGAGGAGAAGCAGAAAAGAAGAGAGTGCGTCGTGAGCGAAGCAGTTAGCTGTAGCATCGGTAAAGCGAATATTGAACGCAAAACACATACAAGTGTGTAAAGCAAAACCTGCAGGCAACAGCGAAAACAACCCTAAACAGAGTGAACGATCGAGTGCTGAGAAGCAAAGAGTAACGATGAGCAAGGAAGGAGAAGAGAAAGCCGAATGAAATATACAGGCAGTGGGAAATTCAACATGAACGTGTTGGAACAGTTGATGCAACTACAGGCGAGACAAAATGATAATACAGTGACTGTGGAAAATTTGGCTACAATAATACCTGACTTTGATGGTGAGAATATACCAATGAAGCATTGGTTCAGAAACTTCAGAAATGAAAATCAAAAATATGTCCAGGTTTGCGCAAAAATGTCCGGAACAGCACAGTTTTTTTTTTTGGAGCTAACATCAGTGTATGAGCATACAGAATTACATCGTGTAATTGTAAGCGAATTTGAACGAACATACAGCAGTGCAGTCATATAAAAAATAATGAGCGGACGACAGAAACAAAGCGACGAAAGTTTTCACCAGTACGTACTGGAAATTAAGAAAATAGTTGCTTTAAATATTAAAGGCGATTATAAATTTAATTTATACAGCTGCGAATCGTATAAAGTGTTGCAAGAAAGATATGTTATCTATCACCGGTACAACATGGACCTAAACATGTCGGCACAATCGTTCTACAAAAAAAAAAAAAAAAAACTGAGCATGCGAAACACGAGAAAAACTGCACTGGTTTAATTGTGGATAGACAGAGAATTTGCGGAAATGTTTCAGGGCTGAAATAAAGTGTTTCAATTGCAAAAAAATAAAGCACATTGCAAAAGACTGCTTGAATAAACAAAAACGGATTAATGTGGTGTATAATCCACAGCGTCTCAAAAAAATTATGATAATGAACGACAAAATGTAGAGTCTAATTGATACGGGTGCCATTGTACCAATTGTGAGGAAACATATTTGCAACAAGTTGCACAACGTTATCCTACAATAACGTTTTTCGAGCTTCCGTGGTCTAGGTACTGGGATAACTCGCCCGATCACTTCACAGCAGTGGTCACGATGTATGGTATGCAGACCGTGCACAAGTTTTTTGTCGTCACAGATGACGCCATAGGATGTGACGTGGTGCTTGGTTATGACTTCACAAGCAAATTCAACAGTAAAAGGGTATAAGTTTTCTCCACTACATGAGAAAACTTATCTGGATGGAAATCAGATAAGTATGTTTAATGTACTTGAAACAAATACTGACATTAATGTACCACCACGTAGTGCAGTCGATGATTGAGACGTACAATCCAGTTGAACTTGTTAATGAAAGTCCAGTTAAGCTGAAGATTTTACCAGATGGTGATATTCTACCAGCTCGCGTTATAAGTGACCGAGGCCTAGCTTTCATCGCAAAGATGTGTGAAGAATATACTAAAGAGAACAGCATCGTACACGTATGTGTACCAAGAGGAAACGCCTAAATAAAACAAGTCAATAGGTTATGTATGGTTACAAAATTTGTGATTTGGTGCAATTCGTCGTACACAATTTGTGGCTGGTAGATAGTTGGCCAGCGAATATAAACTTTCGAAATAACAAAGGTCGAGCATCATGGACGGTAGGAGGTTAAAAAGACAGCAGACGTCGAAGGTCCGATCAGCACAGCTACTAGCTGCGATAATATGAAATTATTTAATTTTTTATTTAAAATTGAAATTACATATTCTCGTATAAAACAGTCGCTTAACATAAAAATTTAAGTTTAAACATTACCTAAACTAACTTAAAATTAGAAGAAGGAAGCTTCGGACACTCAAACCTGTTGGAGGAATTTTGCCCTACTCACAGCCTGGACAATAGTCCAGATAGAACAAAGAGTTCGGAGTGATTTATTGAGCGCGTAATTTGTCGTAAAAAAGGCTATTTTATTGGCACGAGTTGGCCGATTGGGGACATTTAGTAATACGCACTGAAGTAAGTAGGGAGTATCCATCTCCCCAATAAGAATTTTATGAAAAAACAAGAAAAAACGTTAACTTCGCTTGAACCGAAGCTCTAATACCATTCACACGAAATTTTAAATAGTATTATAAAACAATAAATAGGGCGGTACACGCCCACTGATATGTGTATGAAGCGATGTAGTTGATGTGTAAGATGCCGCCATATCGAATTTCAAGTTTATATTGACGTGTTCCATACAAATGCATAAAAGTCCGCTGTGGGTTTATATGGGACTACCTCAAAAAATGTATATGTATATGAAGCGGTTGTCCACTAAAATCCACCAAATCAAATTTCAAGCTAGTATTGATTTAAATAAAAAATTTGTTCATAAAAAACACATAATTGCACGGTGGGTTTCTATGGGCGTTATCCCAACAAGTGGTCGGGCCACGCCCATTAGTCTGTACATGTTAAGCGGCTGTCTATAAAATGACACCATTTCGCATTTCAACCCAATATTGATTTAATAAAGAGGTTTTCATACAAAAAGTCAAAAGTGGGCAGTAGGTTTGTATGGGGCTACCCTAAAAAGTGGGCGGGCCACAACCTTTAGTCTACTTATGTAAAGCGGCTGAGCATAAAAAGGCACCACATTGCATTTCAACCTAATATTGACTTTAATAAAGAATTTTGATAAAAAAAGTCAAAAGTGGGCGTAGGTTTGTATGGGGGCTACCCCAAATATTGGGCGGGATAGCCCCCATAATGTATATGTCAACAGTCCGACCACTAGAAGTTTCCATATCAATTATTAAGTTGATATTGACTACAATAAAAAAGTTTTTCATACAAAAAATCAAAAGTAGGCGGTGAGTTTGTATGGGGGCTACCCCAAAAACTGGACGTGGCGGGCCAATCTTGACACTTTATTAAACTGGAATAAAAAAAATTAGTCCCCAAAAAATTGGCAACAACATACAGACGGACATGGCTAGATCGATTCGTCTTTATGGGGTCTACGATGGCTCATTTAATGCGTTACAAACTTTCAGAAAAACTGATAATACCATTTCACACTATGTGTGAATGGTATATAAAAAACAACAGAGACGGCGTGATAAGAGGTTAATTATCAATTAATTTTAATCTATCATAATAAGGTGGAAGATTTATTTCGTGATCCCAATTGAGATTCCTAAGGGCAAAGAGAAGAAACTTTTTTTTAACTGACTCAATACGATCCTCTTGTCAAATCAAATTCTGAAATCGAACGAACAAGAGATGTGATTATTGTAAAAAATGTAATTTTTATTCTGCGTTTGTTTACTTCATAAATAAACCAAATTGACATTTGGCGCCATTTGCAAAAGTTATAGCGTTTTACAATAGGGTGATTACTTTCGTTTGTGTATTCTTTAAAAACTCAAAATGTTATGCTCTGATTTGGCTCAAATTTTTTTTCAGTTCGTAATTGGCAGGAGAAAGTTTTTTGAAAGAAAATTTTGGGAAAACCCCCCGCAAAAGTCGGAAAATTCGAAAAATTGGAAATGTATGGGAAAAATGTATGAAAATGTTGAAAATTTTTTTTATGGGATTTTGTGTGCAATCGTTCCGGAATGGCTTTTCGAAGAGAAAAATGGAAAATTCGGAAATTTCTAGAAAAACCAGGAAAATTTCAATTTTTTTTTTGATAAAATTTTAAATTTTTCTTCATGATGATGTCATGATTTTGGATGATGTAAAGGAAGAAACATCTGTGCAATGCTTAGAAATACACGAAAAATCGTAACAGTTGGCGCTGTGTTGCGATCATCAATGTCTCAAAATGAAATGTTGTAAATACGAGTATGCTAATGGCAGGGAAAAATGCTAAAGTAACAATGGGTAGGGGAACGGGGTAGAAGAATTGGGGCAGCGCAAGTGGGGTTGTGAGAAGGGGTGGATGGGACAAGAAGAGGTGTGGGAGAATGTGAGGTAGAGTAAAGGAGCATGTGGAAGGTTGGGAAGGGGGGAAATGTGGCAGTGGGAATGGCAGCAACGCGCTGGGTACCATTTAAGGTAGAGGGATGAAATATGTACATGTTAATGTGATCGAAGGGGTAGGGTAAAGTATGGTGAGGGGGCAGAGGAATGATGTGGTTGGAGAAGGAGTGGAAGGGACAGGAGGAGAGGGGTAGGAGAATTGGTGGTAGAGTAATGTGGCAAGGGGAAGGTGGGGCACGGGTAGGAATGGTTTGGGAAGGAGTGGGATGGGGAAGGGCAACCGCTGGGTACCATTTAAGATAGAGGGATGAAATGTTGTATACATGTAAATAGGATCGAAGGGTCAGGGAAAGGAGATAAATAATAGTTGGCGCTGTGGTGCGATCATCAATGTCTCAAAATGAAATGTTTAATGGGATCGAAGGGGCAGGGAAACAGGGGTAAAGTAAAGAGAGGTGGGGGAAAGGGGCAGATGAATGGGGTAGCGCAAGTGGTGGTTGGAGAAGAGGTGGAAGGGACAAGAAGAGGTGTAGGAGAATTGGAGGTAGAGTAAAGGAGCACCTGGAAGGGGAAGTGCAGCAACACGCTGGGTACCATTTAAGATAGAGGGATGAAATGTTGTATACATGTTAATGTGATCGAAGGGGTAGGGAAGAGGGGTGGTGAAGTAAGGTGAGGTACGGGAAGGGGGCAACGGAATGGGGTGGTTGGAGAAGGGGTGGAAGGGACAGGAGAAGAGGGGTAGGAGAATTGGATGTAGAGTAAAGGGGCAAGGGGATGGAGGGGTAGGGTAAGGGGTGGAAGGGACAGGAGAAGAGGAGTAGGAGAATTGGAGCTAGAGTAAAAGGGCATGGGGAAGGGAGGCAGGGGAAGGTGGGGCAGAGGAAGGAGTGGCAGGGGAAAGGATTGGCAAGGCCAGAAACGCGCTGGGTACCATTTACGATAGAGGAATGAAATGTTGTATACATGTGAATAGGATCGAAGGGGGAAGAGAAAAGGAGTGGTAAAGTAAGGTGAGGTAAGGGAAGGGGCAGAGGAATGGGGTGGCGTAAGGGGTGTAAGGGACAGAAGAAGAGGGGTAGGAGAATTGGAGCTAAGGTAAAATTGGCATTGGGAAGGTGTGACAGGGGAAGGTGGGTCAGGGGGAAGGAATGGCCGGTGAAAGGAGAAGCAAGGGGAACGGCGGCAACGCGTATTGCGAAATTAAACTTCTATAAAACGTCTGCTTTGTTTTGTTTCTCATTTCTCATCCATGCAACCAGCGAAGTGTGGCAAGGTACACATAGTTACATAATAAATACTTAATAAACTATTCGCTAAGATTCATTATTACATTCTCACATTGGGGGGCTCAATCAGCTCAACCAATTACATTCCTACGATTGGAGGCTCAACCAGCTCAATCCGGTCATATTTAACCCAGCCCAACTCAGTCGACACGACTACAGTGAAAATAACGGAAAAAATCCATTTGTTTTTGTTTGTTTGTTTCTGCTTATAAAGCAATTAGAAGTTGTCGAAAATAAAACCAAAAAATCACCAGTTTGGTGCTTGCAGGAAAAAAAATAAAACAAAATCTAACAAAATGGCAAAAAGTGTAAGCGTAACAGCAGCATTAAAAAGTGCAAAAAGCTGAAATACCTGTAATCTTCCAGTGTTACGGGACTATAACAAATCAGTTGACCAATGCAAGCGAATTAACGTACGCGATCGCAAAAGAAACAAGCTGGTGTAGAGAGAGACGCGGTGGCAGAGAAAAAGGTAACAATGAAAAAAATGACACCAGGAGCAGCAGCGAAAAAAACAACACTAACATCCAAACGTTGTACAGAGGAGAAGCAGAAAAGAAGAGAGTGCGTCGTGAGCGAAGCAGTTAGCTGTAGCATCGGTAAAGCGAATATTGAACGCAAAACACATACAAGTGTGTAAAGCAAAACCTGCAGGCAACAGCGAAAACAACCCTAAACAGAGTGAACGATCGAGTGCTGAGAAGCAAAGAGTAACGATGAGCAAGGAAGGAGAAGAGAAAGCCGAATGAAATATACAGGCAGTGGGAAATTCAACATGAACGTGTTGGAACAGTTGATGCAACTACAGGCGAGACAAAATGATAATACAGTGACTGTGGAAAATTTGGCTACAATAATACCTGACTTTGATGGTGAGAATATACCAATGAAGCATTGGTTCAGAAACTTCAGAAATGAAAATCAAAAATATGTCCAGGTTTGCGCAAAAATGTCCGGAACAGCACAGTTTTTTTTTTTGGAGCTAACATCAGTGTATGAGCATACAGAATTACATCGTGTAATTGTAAGCGAATTTGAACGAACATACAGCAGTGCAGTCATATAAAAAATAATGAGCGGACGACAGAAACAAAGCGACGAAAGTTTTCACCAGTACGTACTGGAAATTAAGAAAATAGTTGCTTTAAATATTAAAGGCGATTATAAATTTAATTTATACAGCTGCGAATCGTATAAAGTGTTGCAAGAAAGATATGTTATCTATCACCGGTACAACATGGACCTAAACATGTCGGCACAATCGTTCTACAAAAAAAAAAAAAAAAAACTGAGCATGCGAAACACGAGAAAAACTGCACTGGTTTAATTGTGGATAGACAGAGAATTTGCGGAAATGTTTCAGGGCTGAAATAAAGTGTTTCAATCTATAATCTGTTATAATCTGTGGGGTTATAACTGAGCAGATCGGAAACTATTCTCCAATTAGGTAGGAACTAAGAATACTAACAGGACTGCTAACAGGCCACTGTACACTAAAGAAACATTTATATGTTTTGGGGATACAAAATTCACCCGAATGTAGATTTTGTGACCAGAAAGAGGAGACCCCTCTTTACATTATTGCTGAAAGTGATGCTGTACCTAGAAGCAGACTTTAGATGCTAGGTAATCATTTTATTAGAAAGGAGCAACTGAAAAGTTTGGATCCTAAGAACATACTAAGATTCATTCAGCACATAGGCTTAGGGCAGGTCATTTATATATTTTTTTTTTATTTGAAATTGGTCTTCTAACTTTATTCTAAGGTTAGCAGACCAAGCCTTTTAAGTGATTTAGAGGCGAGTACAATATGGTTAATTAGATCACAAAAAGAGCAGCAATCCAACTTTAGATAACATTTTAACATTTAAAATTTATTTAAAAGTTGATCTTTTCAGATTTTGCAGTTTCTGCTATTTGGAACAAAATAAGAAGAAAATAGGCTTAACATAATTCCGCTTTATAATTTATGTTTCCCTTCATATTTAATAGTTGGTTTTATATATATATATATATATATATATATATATATATATTTAAATTTTAAATATAAATTTTAAAACCTACAAAAATTTAGTACATATATATATATATATATATATATATATATATATATATATATATATATATATATATATATATATATATATATATATATATATATATATATATATATATATATATATATATATATATATATATCTCTCTCTCTCTCTCTCTCTCTCTCTCTCTCTCTCTCTCTCTCTCTCTCTCTCTCTCTCTCTCTCTCTCTCTCTCTCTCTCTCTCTCTCTCTCTCTCTCTCTCTCTCTCTCTCTCTCTCTCTCTCTCTCTCTCTCTCTCTCTCTCTCTCTCTCTCTCTCTCTCTCTCTCTCTCTCTCTCTCTCTCTCTCTCTCTCTCTCTCTCTCTCTCTCTCTCTCTCTCTCTCTCTCTCTCTCTCTCTCTCTCTCTCTCTCTCTCTCTCTCTCTCTCTCTCTCTCTCTCTCTCTCTCTCTCTCTCTCTCTCTCTCTCTCTCTCTCTCTCTCTCTCTCTCTCTCTCTCTCTCTCTCTCTCTCTCTCTCTCTCTCTCTCTCTCTCTCTCTATATATATATATATATATATATATATATATATATATATATATATATATATATATATATATATATATATATATATATATATATATATATATATATATATATATATATATATATATATATATATATATATATATATATATATATATATATATATATATATATATATATATATATATATATATATATATATGTACTAAATTTTTGTAGGTTTTAAAATTTTTTATTTATTTAGAACATAATGTAAGCTATTTTTCGACATAGTCACCATTCTCTCTATTTAAAAGTTGATCTTTTCAGATTTTGCCGTTTCTGCTATTTGGTGGAACAAAATAAGAACAAAATGGGCTTAACATAATTGGGCTTTATAATTTAGGTTTCCCTTCATATTTAAAAGTTGGTTTTTTAGACCACAAAATCAGCTTTACAAAATGGCATTTCAAGGTCTATATTATTCGTTATATTTCAATATTGGTTTGCTAATTTTCTTAAAGTTAACACGCCAAGCTGTTTTAGAGATTCGAGTCGAGTACAATTATATACAGTACAAAATTGGCAATAAACTGGCACAAAATTTTCACATTTTCTAACATTTTGGTTTCCTACCTTGTCTACTAACTTTATAGACATGCCGATTTTAAAACCGTGAAAATTCTATACGAAGATATAAGAGACTTACAATAGAGACACTGCGCACACACCGAAAAATTAATGATGCAATCATCTTCAAAGAAGATAAAGACAATATAAGTGGAGCGTACACGACAATAATGAGACATGAAAAGATAATATTTAAAAACAAAAAAAAAAAACATTGTTTTAATGTAAGTGTAAGTGCAAACAAAATTTATTTTTGGCAATTAATTATTGTTTTACGAGTATGTATACTTGCTTACGTTTATTGTTGTAAAATAAATAAGGACGCCCTGAAGATGTTGTGAAGTAATATAAAACCTCGTAGGAGAAAAGTCAGTTGAAGTCTTATCAATTACTCCAAAATAAAGTACCAACAAATTAAACATATGTACAGTTTTAAAAAAAATTGGTCAAATACAAAAATCAAAACGCTTGTTTATTTTAAATGTTTACTTTTTAAAAATATATTTACTTAAATTAGCTTATATTAGCACAAACAAGGTATCAGTATTACTTATTACATATACTACAGTAGAGCATAATCAATGTGTGTAGCTATTAAAATTTGTTTTATTATAATATTAGCACAGAAAAACCTTACGTAGTAATGAGAGAGACTCTGGACCTATAAAATAAACTGAGAATAGAGTATATAAAATAGAATGTTTTACATTAAATATTAAGCTTCTCATCTGACGATTCCACATATTAGATATTAATGCATTATGTCTACTACGATACATAGAAATTATATTAAAATTATAGTCATAGTAATTACAAGTAAAACTTATACAAATAGTAGTTGAACAACAGCGAAGACAATTGTAAATAAATATATGATTTATAGAGGTCCAAACAGATTAACTGCTGGATGGTTATCAGCTGTATTTCCCAAAAATTGGCTGTATAACTCCTTGTATCGATCCAAGGAAAGGCCACCACGTTTTTTGTCTTCATCCTAAAATAAAGACAAACAAAAAAATATATAAATAATGGTATAAACGCAAAAGAATGAAAAGCTCAAATTAATCAAAAAGCAATAAAATACAAAAATTATATCTAGATTGCGGTCGATGGGTTGACCGTTGGCTAAACATAGCAGTCTTAATAATTCTTCTTCCGTTATGAGATCAACAACTCTAGCCACAGTCAGAATAATTAATAAGATAATGACCGTTCGAAGGAAAATATTTCAGTTCACATATTTCTAAATATACGGCAGAGCCTAGCCACCGTCCACCTTTACGAGCCACCATATCAAAGAGTAGGCATAACTATTGCAGTGTACAGCCAAAATACGGATTAAGATCCCTCCTCTTTCATTTTGATTGAAGAACGAGTAGAACGTTACTGTTCCTTTGTTGACTAGTGTTTGAAATTATTTGTTCCAGTTGAGTTTTATGTGTAATTTGAGATCCACCTCTATGTATTGCTAAATGAATTCAGTCTAATGGCCGTATGACACACGAATACTATGAACTTATATTTTCCCCTTCATTGTTTTGGGATTTTAGGCGGTCGAAAGGGATAGCTATGTATATATACAACAAAATTTTTCACGTCGAGTCGCGTATGTCTCTTGACTTTTCTTTATCTTCTTATTAAAATATACAGAATCAATACAGAAAAACATTTTAAAAATGCATCTATTGAGTATTCATTGTTGTTCTTTTTTTTCTAGTTTTATTGTGCACTAGTTTAATTTTTGAGTAAAGAGTGGTCGAATGAAGAAATAATTCAAAACACCAAAAAAATATTGATACATACACTATCTTTGCCGAACTTTTGTCTTATGTTTCGCATAGATGCTCATATATATATGGTATTTTTCCTCATTATTGTCCTCTTGGTTTTCGTTTCACTTTTTAATGAAACTATATTTCAACCTGTCTTACCTGTAGAATTTTTTCGTTGTCTATTTTCTGTTCTGCTCTAACAAAAATGAAGGGGAAATATATGCTCATAGTATTCGTGTGTCATACGGCCATAAGACTAATAGTCTTAGTTATTAAATACAAGATTACGCCTTGCAGTACCTGGAGAAAAGCTTCCCAGAATTTACCAGTAAATAAAATTATTAATTGATTTATGTCATTTAACGATTTTTTAGGAAAATAAAGTTTTTCTTTTCACAATTGCCTGTTTTTCTCGGTACCGCTGATGTTTTACATTAAAATTTATTCATATATTTATATTTCACCATTTTGATGGTATTGAGGCTTGTGGATAGTTTAGATAATGATTGCAGAGACTTAGGGCCATTTTCACGACTTGCCCATATCTTTATAGTTAATTTTTTCACACTATATCCTATTACCTAGTTCGACGAACCAATTTATATATTTCAAAGACTTCACAATATATATATATATATATATATATATATATATATATATATATATATATATATATATATATATATATATATATATATATATATATATATATATATATATATATATATATATATATATATATATATATATATATATATATATATATATATATATATATATATATATATATATATATATATATATATATATATATATATATATATATATATATATATATATATATATATATATATATATATATATATATATATATATATATATATATTTCGTCGAAATAGGCAATACGTTTATAGGCTTAATAACATATATGACATGCTGGTTTACCACAAGTCGCCGTTAGGCCGCACGCTAGACAGTTATCGATGCTATATATATAGACTGATAGAAGTACACAGTTTATACAAT
>JAWNNQ010000100.1:0-60124 GCA_035044765.1 Leucophenga montana | reverse complement strand
ACAGTTCAGCGGTTCGCAGAGAATAGTACTCAAATTTGTTTCGATCAGTAGGCTTACTGCAGGAAAGAACTTGTACTACAATTTTAAATCTGCTAATGAGCTCTAAGTCAATAGATGTAATCTCTCTGGTCAACTCTGGGTTAGAAAAAATCGTCGAGCGGTATTCCCGTCATTAGTACTACCCTCACCTACTTTTAGCTGATCTATTATTAAACTTATTTTTCTAAACTCGTCTTGGACATGTTTTTTCTTTAAGCTTCATCTCATGTTACTAGTCGGTCCAAAGTTTAAGTCAGAGCTGATTTTGAGTAAATGTTCCACAAAGTATGAAGAGAAAAAATTTTCCGACTCGTAAGCCTCGAACAAGAAAAATAAGAAACATTGAGGAATCTGACACATTTTCACACAATGGCCTCAAAATTTCGATATTTTGCTATCGACTGTTCGTCCATGGATATGATAAGTCGTTCTGCTATGTGGTCTATGGGGGACTGAATTTCAATATCTGATAAAGTTGAAATAATTATTTTTGCTTCTAATGGCGAATAGCAAGATTTTTTGGCTACCAATATTTCATGATAAACATACGAATTGGAACGTTTTTGTAATGCTTTCTGCTGAAGTTTTGTATTTTAATGTTTTGTTATTACAATTCCTAGTGTGACTTTTTTTGGTCTTGATTCTGCTATTGATTTTCTGTGTACCAGTTTGTATTGAATCCAGAATAAATGTATACTTTTCTTAAGTGAAAAAAAAAAACAAGTTACGTTTTTCACAAAAATAAAAATAATCTTTCTTTTATCTATGAGGGTGACAAATATTTTTTTTTCAAGCAACTTAGAGCTTTGATTAAATGTGTTAAATTTGGTTTATATTTATATTCTTTATTTATAGGTAAAAAATTAAGATTACCGAGTAAAGCAAAAATTAAAATATGATTTCGGTCGTATACTTTATGTATTGTACAAGGTTTGCATGGTATTTGACCAAAAACCAGATCGGAACAAATAGCGTCTTGTGATAAAATTCGGGGAAATACTAAATGATTTTTTTTTTTTATTTACATACATATAAACGAATGTTTGCCACTTGACATATCATATGGTGGCTTCATATGGAAAAACGCTTCTCATAATTATCAAGGGACGTGTCACACCCAATTTTTGGGATAGGCTCCAACAAACTTACATCCCACAATATGGTTGTTAGATTTTGAATGGTATTAAAACTTCGGTACCACAGAAGTTATCGTCTTTTCTAGTTGTTTATTTGTTTTTTGTCTTTTTTGTTTGGTGTGAATTGGATTTTATGAAACGGAAAAGTGTAATGAAAAAGGGACAACTATAAATGTATTTAAGCTGCGAAAGAAAGAGATTAAACGCGCTTCCACACGGTTTCCTTATCCTTCGTCTCCTCTTTGCTCTATGTTCGTGCGTCCCCACTAATCTATCGTCATATATGGGCCCGTACGCGAGAGAGAGAGAGAGAGAGAGAAAGGGAGGAAGAGAGAGAGACGACGACCTTCCAATAACGTACAAACTACACATAACACAGCTAATAGGTAAAGGGAAGGCAGCGGCTTGGCCAACAAAACAAAGAAGGTCGCTTTGCTATTTGTTGTTTTTTGGTTTTTACTGTTACCTTTGTTTTGTTATTATTTTTTAGTTTGGTGTTCTGTTCACCACAACAACACGAAGGATTCGGATTGCTCTCTCTCTCTATTTACCACCTCCATAGTTATTCATATCATTTTCTTACACTTCTACCGCGTGTGAACTAACACTCGGTTTTTATACCATTCACACATAGTATGAAATGGTATTAGTTTGAGTGAAAGTTTGTCACGCATTAAAGGAGACATCGTAGACCCCGTAAAGTATATATATTCTTGATCAGCTTAACAGGACTAGTCGATTTAGCCATGTCCGTCTGTCTGTCTGTCTGGATGTTGTTGCGCATTTTTACACATACACATACACTTATTTTTATTGCAGTTTAATAGAGTATCAAAATTGGTATTAAGAACGTGTGCTATGTAGGTTGTTGCAATTGTTGTTGTATTGTATAATTATATATATATATATATATATATATATATATATATATATATATATATATATATATATATATATATATATATATATATATATATATATATATATATATATATATATATATATATATATATATATATATATATATATATATATATATCTCATATATATATATATATATATATATATATATACTACTACTACTACTACTACTACTACTACTACTACTACTACTCTCTCTCTCTCTCTCTCTCTCTCTCTCTCTCTCTCTCTCTCTCTCTCTCTCTCTCTCTCTCTCTCTCTCTCTCTCTCTCTCTCTCTCTCTCTCTCTCTCTCTCTCTCTCTCTCTCTCTCTCTCTCTCTCTCTCTCTCTCTCTCTCTCTCTCTCTCTCTCTCTCTCTCTCTCTCTCTCTCTCTCTCTCTCTCTCTCTCTCTCTCTCTCTCTCTCTCTCTCTCTCTCTCTCTCTCTCTCTCTCTCTCTCTCTCTCTCTCTCTCTCTCTCTCTCTCTCTCTCTCTCTCTCTCTCTCTCTCTCTCTCTCTCTCTCTCTCTCTCTCATATATATATATATATATATATATATATATATATATATATATATATATATATATATATATATAATTATACAATACAACAACAATTGCAACAACCTACATAGCACACGTTCTTAATACCAATTTTGATACTCTATTAAACTGCAATAAAAATAAGTGTATGTGTATGTGTAAAAATGCGCAACAACATCCAGACAGACAGACAGACGGACATGGCTAAATCGACTCGTCCTGTTAAGCTGATCAGGAATATATATACTTTACGGGGTCTACGATGTCTCCTTTAATGCGTTACAAACTTTCAGACAAACTAATACCATTTAACACTATGTGTGAATGGTATAAAAACCGAGTGTTAGTTCACACGCGGTAGAAGTGTAAGAAAATGATATGAATAACTATGGAGGTGGTAAATAGAGAGAGAGAGCAATCCGAATCCTTCGTGTTGTTGTAGGTGAACAGAACACCAAACTAAAAAATAATAACAAAACCAAAGGTAACAGTAAAAACCAAAAAACAACAAATAGCAAAGCGAGCCCTTCTTTGTTTTGTTGCACCAAGCCGCACTCCCTTCCCTTTACCTATTAGCTGTGTTATGTGCCGTTAGTTTGTACGTTATTGGAAAGTCGTCGTCTTCTCTCTCTTCCCTCCCTCTTCTCTCTCTCTCTCTCTCTCTCGCGTACGGGCCCATATATGACGATAGATTAGTGGGGACGCACGAAGCATAGAACAAAGAGGAGACGAAGGATAAGGAAACAATATAGAAACGCGTTTAATCTCTTTCTTTCGCAGCTTAAATACATTTATAGTTGTCCCTTTTTCATTACACTTTTCCGTTTCATAAAATCCAATTCACACCAAACAAAAAAGACAAAAAACAAATAAACAACTAGAAAAGACGATAACTTCTGTGGTACCGAAGTTTTAATACCATTCAAAATCTAACAACCATATTGTGGGATGTAAGTTTGTTGGAGCCTATCCCAAAAATTGGGTGTGACACGTCCCTTGATAATTATGAGAAGCGTTTTTCCATATGAAGCCACCATATGATATGTCAAGTGGCAAACATTCGTTTATATGTATGTAAATAAAAAAAAAAAATCATTTAGTATTTCCCCGAATTTTATCACAAGACGCTATTTGTTCCGATCTGGTTTTTGGTCAAATACCATGCAAACCTTGTACAATACATAAAGTATACGACCGAAATCATATTTTAATTTTTGCTTTACTCGGTAATCTTAATTTTTTACCTATAAATAAAGAATATAAATATAAACCAAATTTAACACATTTAATCAAAGCGCTAAGTTGCTTGAAAAAAAAATATTTGTCACCCTCATAGATAAAAGAAAGATTATTTTTATTTTTGTGAAAAACGTAACTTGTTTTTTTTTTCACTTAAGAAAAGTATACATTTATTCTGGATTCAATACAAACTGGTACACAGAAAATCAATAGCAGAATCAAGACCAAAAAAAGTCACACTAGGAATTGTAATAACAAAACATTAAAATACAAAACTTCAGCAGAAAGCATTACAAAAACGTTCCAATTCGTATGTTTATCATGAAATATTGGTAGCCAAAAAATCTTGCTATTCGCCATTAGAAGCAAAAATAATTATTTCAACTTTATCAGATATTGAAATTCAGTCCCCCATAGACCACATAGCAGAACGACTTATCATATCCATGGACGAACAGTCGATAGCAAAATATCGAAATTTTGAGGCCATTGTGTGAAAATGTGTCAGATTCCTCAATGTTTCTTATTTTTCTTGTTCGAGGCTTACGAGTCGGAAAATTTTTTCTCTTCATACTTTATGGAACATTTACTCAAAATCAGCTCTGACTTAAACTTTGGACCGACTAGTAACATGAGATGAAGCTTAAAGAAAAAACATGTCCAAGACGAGTTTAGAAAAATAAGTTTAATAATAGATCAGCTAAAAGTAGGTGAGGGTAGTACTAATGACGGGAATACCGCTCGACGATTTTTTCTAACCCAGAGTTGACCAGAGAGATTACATCTATTGACTTAGAGCTCATTAGCAGATTTAAAATTGTAGTACAAGTTCTTTCCTGCAGTAAGCCTACTGATCGAAACAAATTTGAGTACTATTCTCTGCGAACCGCTGAACTGTACAATGAGAAATACCCTTGAAGCAACATGTTCCCAATAGTTCACAAAATTTTATACCATGGCAAGGATATTATCCAAAATAATTTATTTCCACTCGGAGAGCTGTCTGAGGAAGCTCAGAAAGAAAAGAGATAAAGACTATAGATATTATAGCGATCATAACACAAGAAAAATTTCGAGATATGCCGCGAATGAAGATCTTTTTAATATGATATTAGCTTCATTTAACCCATTTATTTTTAGTATACGGTATAAGTGGAATTCGGATTCTATTGATATGGGTAAGGAAGCAAAGGACTTATTAGTAAAAATTCGCAGGATACGAGTATGCCTTAATTTAAATAAATAAAGAATTTTTTCATTAAAAAAAAAAAAAAAAATAAATAAATTAAAATTGTAAAGAAAAAAATTGTTTTCGCTAATTAAAAAAGTTACTTTACTTATTTATTGCTAGATATTAGTTTTATTTTATTTTTTTTCCTAATTCAATTTTTAGATGTATTTAGTGACTAGTTCGTTAATTTATAAGATATATTGTTCTTGTAGCACTAGGAAATAAATAATAATAAATTTTATGGATATTATTGCTGTTTTTGAGGTTTGATATAAAATGCAAAAATTCGTTGTAATATGTCCTACCCACTCCATCACGTAGTACTACTCTTCTTCTTCAAAATGGTACCGTACAATGTTTCTTTCAGAAGTTATGGTTATTTTAAGATGATATTATGCGATAAATCAAATAAAAGGGTTTGTTGAACCCAGTATATGCTTCAAATCTCATCCCGCCATCATAAAATAGACATAAATTTTGAAAGAAACATCATAGGACACCATCCGGAATGAGGGAATGATTAGTACTATATGAAAAATTTGGTTCAGCTTGCATCTATGATGTGATAGAAATGTTTTGAGATTCAGATTCTACGCAAAAATATACTTCAGGTCTATGAATGGCTTGCAGGTGCATGACATGTCAAATTTTTTACAAAATTTTTACTTTGACTCTTTATATCTATGGTATTACTTGCTCAATTTCTTTAATATTTTTGACAATATGAAACTAAGCAGTTCAAACTAAGCAAACAAAAACAGACCTCCAAAATCTTAAACAGTTTAAAAGTTACAGAATTTTATCCAACGTAAAACGTTTTTGAACCCTTGTGCGACATGTACGATGGCATGTCATGACCATGCTACCAACATGTTATCAGTTTTGTCTTGTGCCTTGACTAGCTTGATGTACTATGGCACATGAGTAATTTGAGCACATATTTGCCCCTTTATTTTTGTTAGAGCAGATCAGGAAATAGACAAAGCCAAAATTCGACAGGTGCGAGAGGTTTAAATATAGTTTCATCAAAAAGCGAAACAAACCAGGTGGGCAATAATTAAGAAAATTTCCATTTATGTATACATACATTCTTCTATTCTTCTTCCTCTTTTCAATTGACATTCACCTGGAACGACAATTTTCCCTAATAAGATCACATGAAACTAAGTTTATAAAGTCGTGTGGGATATTTTAGTCGTTGCTTGTGTGAAAGTCCATTAGTGATGTTATAGAAGTATAGAGATGTGATATGTTGTATTTATGTAGTACTGTAGTTATTTGCTGTGTTGCTGGTTCTGTTTGGTTGTTTTATGTACTTTCAATAGTGGTGATGTAGGTGCGTGATATTGATGTAGAGCTGTAGTGATATGATGTTTTGCTGGTTGAGTTTGTTTGTTGTATGTATGCTAATTCTTAGCGATGAATTTGAAGTGTAGAAATGTGGTATTAAGATATTATTGATGTAGTGCTGTAGTTATTTGTTGTATTGTATTGTTTTTTTTTGTTTTTTTTTTTTATTCATTTACTTGTGTTTATATGTTGCAGTCTTGTAGTTTATTTATTTATAATAATTTTTTTTGTTTGAAGTGAAACTTCATGGTGTGAATTGGATTTTATGAAACGAAAAAGTGTAATGAAAAAGAGGCAACCATAAATGTATGCTGCGAGAGAAAGAGATAAGACGCGTTTCTATATAGTTTCCCTATCCTTCGTCTCCTCTTTGTGCCATGGTTCGTGCGTCCACGCTACTCTATCGTCATATACGATCTTGTTGTTGCTGTTGTTGCTCTACTCTATCGTCATATACGTCCTTGTTGTTGTTGTACGTGTGGCTGTTGTTGCTGTAGCTGTTGTTATTGTGTTTGACGCCAGCAACGGCAACGTGCATGGTAGAATATACACATATGTACATATGTATATGAAAATAACAGTAGCGCCTTGCGTTATCTTTTTGTTGACGTCTTGCTGTCACCTGATCATGTTTTGGTTTATTGTACTCTGCACGCTAAGCGACAAGCGTATAATAAGTTTGTGCGAATGTATGTGTCAATGTATAGTCAAAATTAAGCCAGAACTTTACTTAAGGCATATGAGATGACTTAAATCATAGATATTGTTAGATTATTCTTATCACAGAGTGTATTTAGTTTTCAGTTATTAATCTTAATCTATGGATTCTCAGAGGTTGTTTTATTTACGATAGTTTTTTTATTTTTTATGTAAATGCTAGCTGGTACCCGGCGCGTTGCCGCCGTTCCCCTTGCCACTGCTTTCCCCTGCCACTCCTTCCCCCATTCCTCTGCCCCTTCCATACCTTTCCTTACTATACCACCTCTTTTCCCTACCCCTTCGATCGCATTAACATGTATATACCATTTCATCCCTCTATCTTAAATGGTACCCAACGCGTTGCTGTCAGCCCCCTGCCTCTCCTACATTTACCCCTGCATTCTTATGATCCCTTAATTAATTTAATCATCCTTCCCCTACCTACCATTCTAATTCCCCTGCCCCTCTTCCCTTTCCCTTTCCCTTTCCCTTCCCCACTCCCGTACCTCCCCTCGTTTAACACCTCGTCTCAATGCCACTTTCCCCTGCCCCCTTCAATCAAATTAACATGTATAGGACATTTCATCCCTCTAACTTCAAAGGAACCCGACGCGTTGCTGCCCTATCCCCTATCTCTCATTCCCCTCCTTCACCATGCCCCCTTCCCTACCACCTTTTCCCCTATCAAACCTTCCCCTCCCACTACGTCTCATACCACTTCTTACCCTGCCCTTCTCCCTTCCTCCTTGCCTTTGACTCCAACTTCTCCCTGCACCCTTTCCCATGCGGGATAAAGCTATTTTTTATATATTTTTTATATATATTATTAAGATTAAGATATTTATACACGCATATATACATCCTTATATGTGTAGTTTACGATGTTGGTGCAGGCTTATATCACCATTTAAGCGATCACTTAAGTGGGAATGTGAGTGCATACAACACCGAAATTTTTAAAATTATATTTAATATTTTATTTCTTTGAAAAATTCATAGAGAGCATGACATATTTTTAACGTTAAGTTTTTGAGTATTAATGCGATATGAAGTGACGAATGCCTTCGTCAATTAAAATTTTAATAAGTTTCATTCTTGCAACATGGTTAATGCAGTGGCAATGAAATAGTATGTGAATTACATTTTCTTCATGCCCGCAAGTACAACGTCCAGTATTTTAATTTTAGTTAAGTGGTTTTTAAGTCTTATATGGATGAATTTAAGACTATTAATACATACAATCACTAGTCGAATAAGATGATACTTTTTAAACCATGTATTTATATTTGTTTGTGGAGCAAGTTCGTGGTAATATCTACCTAACTGCGAACTATTCCAGTTTTGTTGGCCAATTAGTATGGCTCTATCAAAAGTTTTAAGATCAGTTGGATATATAGAATTATTAACGTTAGCCGAAGCAAAGCGCAAAGTTAGATGCAACGGAATCGACATAATCATTTCCATCTAGTTCCATGTGACTGGGGACTGTATAAGAAAGCCTGAGAGTTTAAGTTGATATATCAGAGTTTTAATTTTAAATATCAGCGGGTGTGTATTACTTTTTGGGTATGACTGCTTGAACTACTGACCGACTATCTGAAATAATTTTAAATTTATCAGTATGTTATAACTTTATTAATTTAAGTGATTCAAATATGGCATAGGCTTCGGCGGTGAAAATTGAGGCATATTCATTCAGCCGGAAATGAGCTTCGATATTTAAATTGGGATACCAAAGGCCGGCACCGGTTAAATTCATTTTTTTTGATCCGTCAGTGTATACTCTTGTAAAGTTACGCCAATTTTGGATTAGGTACAAGAGCTCTTTTGCACGGTAAGAAAAAATACATTGACTTTAGAGAAAAGGCTGTCATATGGTTAAGTAAAAAAATGGTGTTGAGTACTGATTTTTATTGTAAAATTATCTATTTTATGTATCAATTTTTGTATAAGAATAGGTTTAAGTCCAGGTCGTTGAGACATTCCAACATAAGGTAGCATAACATGACAAATTTTCGCACTAGATTCGATCACTCTTTACATAAAAAGTGTATTAGTGCACAATATAACTAGAAAAGAAATCAATGCAAAAACAATTGCTTTAGCATGGCATGTGCAAATGGTGAATATACTCAATGCATGCATTATTAATATATTTTCTTTTATTGATTCTGTATATTTTACTAAAAACATAAGCAAAAGTCAAGTGTGACCTATACGACTCGACATAAAAATTGTTGCTGGATGTATATATAGCTATACCCCTCGCACAGTCTGCCGTTTTTAAAATCCAAAAAAAAAAATAAAGAAGCAAATATATGTTCATATTATTTGTGTGTCATACGGATATAAGTGATATGTCAAAGAGATAAATTTGAGACAACGAATAAAGGATTAAGTGCTCGTTCATACTATTCATAAGTGACGGTTAAGTGTAAAAGAGTTTCCTGTCTAAATATTAAAATAACATAAACCTCTTCAATGATGAAATCGTTAGACCTCGACAGAGATAGTGTGTAATATTTCTCTATTCTGCCAACTGAAAATAAACAGAAACAAAACATAATCGTTCGACCTACTACTCGAATTATTAACACGTAAAAGCTATAATCGAGGTCTCGCCACTATATACCCTCTAATAAGTTGTTTTGTGTGGTGCTTTAATTGGCATTTCCAAAACATAACCTTACAAATATTATTATTTAAAAATTTGTGTTCCTGTCTCGCTTCAGTATTGTGTAATTTCATATTTGAAAAATATTTTTTTTTTTATTATTAATTTACAATCTATCAATAAGACAATAAGTAAGTTAGTTGAAAGTTCATAATATAACAGAAATAGCTGTACTCCAGTGAGAACAGCTATTATATTCAAAATTCTATAATTTAGAGTTTATTTACAATGTATACAAAATTTAATCTGTAAAACAGATGATTTCTTTTAAGTCTTCATGTTGTATCGCTATTATCTAATAGGCCTATTGCCAAAACATTTAAATGATCATGTAGTCTCTCAACATACCTTGAGCTTATTCTACGTATTTCAGCCACAAACCAGGGGCGTCAACAATAAGTCTAAGCGTTTTGGACTGATATCGTTGAAGAATTTCAATATTTGATTGGCTTGCAGTTCCCCATAATTGGACATATATAGATAGCATATGTCCACACAGGCTTTAAAATAGCCTTGTAAAGCCGAACTTTGTTCTCCAAACTAAGCTGCGATTTCCAATACATTTTTTTTGTTTTTATGTTGAGTTTCTTTGTATTGCCTTTAATATGACTTTTCCAAGTTACTATCCGATTTATATCGAGTCCAAGATAATTTGCGGAGTCACTATGAGGAATTTGTGAATTATTTAAAAATACTGACGGACAATCTCCTCTTCTCAGAGCAAATGTGACATGTTTCGACTTCTCAGTATTAATCTTTTTTTTCCATTTCTTAACTATCAACTATTTCATTTTGAATATCTTGAGATACTTCTGCCGCAGTGTCTTTAGATGCAATTATAGCTGTATCATCAGCATAAGTGGTTACTTGAACATCACTGACAACAGGAAGATCGGCAGTGAATATTGTGTAAAGGACAGGTCCCAGAACACTGCACTGTGTATTATTTGAAAAATATGAATGAACATTTTTTACCGATTGAAACCTGAAGCCCTTATTTTCAATATATTAGGATTACTATACTATTTTCAGATAAACTTAATCTAGTGCGACACCTAAAGCGTTTACAACCCATGTGTGGGGCTCCTTATTCTAATATTCTTTTAAAAGCAGTCAGTCGTCTCATCGAAATGATTATGAATTTTGACTAGAGGGTACTCGGCATGCGTTATTAAAGCTAATAAAAAAAGGGTAATATGTCATTTAGGTTAAAGTGGGCGGACCATTTGAGTCCAGAATCTTCTACTTATGGATAGTAACACACTGATGAAAGTTTCATAACGGTCGGTCAAATAGTTACTTATCTTTAACGAATTTGGTTTTTCACCTATATGAGGTGCGTGGCGCCGACCACTTTACTGCTGCACCGATTTTGACCAATTTTCAAACGATGAATAACATTTTTTATTTTATAGTAAGCATTGTTTTTCGTCCAAATTTGTTTTCTACAGACTACTTGTATATTATAAATTAGACTAAAAAATATGACAAAACAATTTTTAAGCAAGTCGCAGTAATTTTTTTGCTGGTTTACCTTGAAAAAATGTGAGTTTCAAGGATATAGCCGTATTGCGAACGATAGATTTGATCTAAAATTGATCGGCATACATATTTACTTCCAAAATTTGCTTTCTACAAATTACAAATTACATCTCCAAAATAGGCAAATTAGGCACATCAAGGTTGACAACTGAATTTGTTGTTTTTACCACTGCGTTAAAATGGTTACGAGTTATGAAATTTCAAGTTACTCCTGTAGCATAATAGTACCTATAGACTCTATACCTTGAGTTTATTTTGTCTAAGCCTTCTCTAGACGCAGAACTTACCTTCGCTAATATTAATAGCGAAAAGAAATATTTTTGGTACAAGGTATAAAAATGTTTATAGAAAATGAATAATTTTCTAATTACAAGTCTTTTAAAAATAATTGAGCAGTTTTACAAAATTTATTTATTAGTTCTTCTTCGTCGATGGCTACCCAAAACTAAATTTTGCCAAAATACACAAACAAAAATTGCTTGTTTCTTTCATATGCAAGATGATGCAAGAGATGCTGAGTTGAATTCCAACAACAAATCCAATGTAAAAAAAAAAAAGGAAAATTGTTCAGCATCTGACGTCAAAAATGCTAGAAATGCCTTGGTGGAAATACGGCGTTAAATCTATGTGTTATTAGTGAAAAAACCTTTTTTTTTAATTTGATATTGTAACACTGAACACAGTGTCAAAGTCATAACACTATTTACAGTATATAGCAATTATTGGCAGTGGCGCTTATTCTTGTATAATATAAGCATTTGCTACAAATAGCATCGAACAAGTACGTTTTTATGCCAATGATATTTAATTTTATATTTCTTTTCGTTGTATTACATCTTGTTTAACGCTTTTGACCTCGTTGTGAATTGTGTTCATGATTTGTGATAAACACGTATAGTTTCTTGTAAATTTAAGATGCATTTTTGCGCATATACTCGTAACATTCTTAGGAAAGAAATTAGTTACATTTATTTTCACTAATATGGTCTTGCTAAAATGTCGTTCACATACATATACGAGTATAACGCGAAAAGAGGTGGGGTACGGTTGATGGAATGTGACAAGGGGGAAGGATGAGGGGGTTTATTGTGTAACGTCATTTTTCTAAATTATTTTACTTATAATGCCTGAATTACGTGCAAATTAACGTTGCCAATATTTATTTTATTTAAAAATTAATTTTTGCAATTGATCTTTTGATCAATTGCATTCTTTTCAATAAAAAAAATATTTATATTTGGGTTCATGCCAAATGGCAACTTTATTATCTGAGTTCAGATTACGGACTAACTTTTTATTATTTTTATACTCTAATTGTAGCCTCGCTTTGCGAGAGGACAAAGTTCTAATTGTTTATTTAATATTTCGCTCGGAGAGAGCGTATAGAATACGCGACTCTTGTGGCGCGTGTTCGACTTTAATGCGCGACTGCGACGCAATATTTTTAAGTGGCTTAATTGCCAAGCGAGGCTGCGCTAAAGATTCCTAATTGGAAAATTGTTTACGTTTGCCGTTAAGGCGCAATGGGTAGGGTATTGTTAATTCTCCCCTTCCTAAGATGAATTGTCCCGATTCATAAGTTCTTGAATTTTGAAATTTAATTCTTTTAAAAGTATTTCTTGATTTTTCCTCTTATTTTTAGTTTTTTCTTAATAATGTATTTATATAATTTAATACAAATATATAATGCTAGAGTTAGGATTAGTAAATTGTAGTAAATTTAAATTTTCGAATTTTAATTCTGTGTTCTTTGATTCTATGTATTTTTCAATGAGGTATTCATTAATATTATGATTTTTTAAATATTGTAGTATTTTTGTTTTCTCATTTTCATAAGTTTTGTTATTAATTGTCCTATTGTTGAACAATATTAGGAATGTTTCATTTAGTTTAGTATTATTAACTACATTATTTCCACTTATAAGAATAGCTCCATCAAGTATTATATCTATTTGCTTGTTTCTTTCTTTAATTTTTGTACAATTTGTTTTTTGATTTTTTAATAACAGTTTTCCTGTGTGTCTATTTGACAATAATTGTTGGAAATTTCTTTATTAAATTTTTTTATTCTTAAAAAATTGTCGTTACATTTCATAATTGTTTTATCTATTATGAGTTTTCCGTCTGACTTTGATATGGCTCTTGTTTTTGAATAGCTTGCATTTGTTATTTATAAGTGGATATTTTATATGAATAACAATTAAATCATTGTTTTTTAATATTTTAAAATTAGAAACGTCAAGTAAGTCTGCTAATGTCAGCTGAACTTTTTCATGTTTGACAATTTCTTTATTGTCTTGTAAATTTAAAATGCCTGGGTTCAAAAATTCTGTAAATCCATAGAGATAAGCTTCAATCTATGTCTTCTAATAATTTTTCCTTTTTCATTTATCGTTGCTTTTATAATTTCCGTTATTTTTGTGATTTGATCAAACATTTTTGAATTTATTATGAAATGTTTATAACTGTTTTGAACAAGGTCATTTATTTTATTATTTATTATTACTAAATCGTCATGGTACGGAGTTCCCGAAATCCATTTCCACACTGTGCCTATTTCGTTAATGCCCCTTTTTGTTCTAGAGTGGGTTAACTGTTGCAACAATGTCTTGACTAAATTAATATGTTAAGTTAGTAATATGAAATAAATAGGCGTGTTTTTCATCCAGTAGCAGTAAATAATCGCTCCAAGTGTAATCGATTATGTCCGCGTGTGCCATAGATATTGATAATATTAGTAAAAATAGTATGATGCTGAAATTATATTCGATAAAAATTTGTTTATTTAATGTTGTCCTTGTGTATTATTCTGTTTTTTCTATTGATAATTACTTTGTTGCCTAAGTCTTCGTTGACTATTTGTTTTTTGTAGCGGGGTTGGAGTTTATTTATTTCTCCTATTATTTTTTCATATATTATATCGCCCACCTGATATTTTTTGTCTATTCTATTTTTGTTATGGAATGTCAACATTTTTTGTTGTATAAGTTTTAACTTATTGGGAATATCCTCATGTTTTATTTTATTAAAGAGTACCTCTTCTGGTTTTTGATTAGTTACAGAATGAATAGTAGCGTTGTATTCAACAACAGCCCTAAGCAAATCATCTGCATAGTCTATTAGACTAAATTCCTCTTTTATACCAGGGACCGTAAATAATGATTTTTTTTTTTAATAAAAAAATCACCCACTTCTAATGGATCTAGAAAAAAATGGTTCACACCAAAAATCTTAATTTTTTTTACAATCTCTGCATTTCCACCATGATTTTTAAATTTATGATTTTTTACGTTTTTCTTCAATGATAATTATTAGTTTTGAGTAATCTTAGAAAACTTAGATCATAATCATTATTTTTAATAAAAAAAAATAAAAAAAAACTCAAAAATAATGATTATTAATTATTTTTATTTTTTTCGCTCAAAATAAAACTCAATAGTAATTTACGGCTTCTGTGTTAGGTGTAAAGGGACCGCAAAACTACCTCCCAACGTAATTAACAACATTTAGGGCCGTTTTCATGACTTGCCTATAACTTTACCGCTCATATTTTTCAGGCGTTATGCTAGTTTTCAATGTCACGATTCTAATTAAGCCTATAACCGTAACGCCGAGTTCGGCGACCCGATATATTTATCATAATTTTTCGCAAAGTGACCTACCAACTCGATCTATAAAAAACCAAGCAAAAACAAAATGAAAACAAACAAAATTTGCAATTTTGTAGTAAAATTTTAAATGCAAACGTGCACATTATATTCATAGATTGGCTCGTATTTTTCTACAGCGGCGGCGCTCACTCTCATCCACTTTTTTTCTGCTAATTTATAATTTTATTGTGTTTACGTTTTTGCAATTGGACTGTCCACCTCTTCAAATATTCTCCAGGGCTACTCAAAATTTATTTATTATAATTGTGATGTCGAAAAAGCACTACTCAATATTATTCCGCCTTTAGCATATCTTGCCGTCTCGTACTTTCTTTTTTATCGGTAAGTCATGAGAACGGCCCTTATTTGTGTTATTTATGTAAGTATATATATTTTTATTAATTGAAACTACGTCTAAACAAATAACGGCTTCCGATCTGCACTAGACGTGCTAGAAGACTACTTTAATAAAATTTAAATGCTTATCTTAAGCCGCAATTGTTATTGCATTGATACTATTTTTTTTGTTATCATTCTTGATGGATATTGTTATTTGGTATTTTTAAATACATTTCATTTCGCAAAGCTCAAACACCTGCTCCTTCTTAAACGAGTTCTTGCAGACCATTGAGGTAGCTTCAGAAGATGAAACTGAGGTGCGGCAACAGACGAAATAAAGAAGGGATATGCTGAAATTGACGGCTATAGCCCAGCGCCAATTTGCTTGAGCTCCAATATTATGGAGTATTGGGAGGAAAAACGATTCGTATTCCCTAATTTATACCAGCTGGCCAAAGTTCCTGCAATACAAGTGAGTGTTGAAAGATCGTTTTCGGCCTTCAAAATGATGCTTACGGATCAAATGTGCAACCTCGCTGACGAGTCCTTGGCGAAATTGCTTTCTGTAAAATTAGATAATAATTAAACGTAACACAAAATCGGAAAATAAAAAAAAATTAAAAAAAAAAACGTGGGGTAAAATAAATAAATAAATAACACAATTAAATGTTGTTATTTAAGTAAATTGTGCTGGGAGGCAGCTTTGTGGTCCCTTTACAAGGACATACAATAATATTGGTGAGAAATCTAACACAGAAGTGTTGAGTTTTATTTTGAGCGAAAAAAATAAAAATCATTAATAATCATTATTTTTGAGTTTTGTTTTTTTTTTTTATCAAAAATAATGATTATAAAATTACTAAAAACTAATGATTATCATCGAAGAAAAACGTAAAAAATTTAAATATAATCATTACCATCTAATTTTTATAATGTAATATTTAATGATTACGATCCCTGTTTTATACATTTAGCTATTTCGATAATAGTAGAATGAACACTTGACGTACTATGTCGAGGATCACTATAATGCAAGGAAATTTTAACTCTTTGCATAAAAGATTTGAATTGTGTTGATATGAAACTTGGTTCATTATCAATCATTAGTGTCTTGCCAAATGGGGATGCCTGTAACAATTCCAAGATTTTAATTTCTACATTGTTCTTGTCTTCAATTTGTTTCATGACTAAGAACTCTGAGTATGAATCAATACAAGTCATAAATTTTAATTTATGGGCATAAAATATGTCTAAGTGCAGTTGTTCTTCTTCCTTTTGTGGAATAGTAGCTTCTCCAATAGGAATTTCCTTTGGTTTCCTGTTATATTTATTCTTATTACATGTTTCACAATTTTGTATGAACTGTTTTAGTTGTACTGATAATTTTGGCCAATAATATAACTTGTTAATTTGTTTATTGTTTTCTTCGAAACCTCTATGAGCTCGTTCGTTAGTTTCCGCTATGATGATTGCCTGATCCTCTTTATTTGTTACATCATTTACAAACGTTTTAGTGTATAGAAATTTAGTCGAGAATGTCTCTTTTAATTTATTTTGGTTTTTATATAAATCCTCCACTGTGAAATATATACCTGTGCTAATTCCTGGTTTTTCCTTTTAGAATTGTTATTAAATTTTCAGCGGTATCGAACTCTATCAAATGCCTAATTTTGTCAAATATGTTTAACTGTTCGTGACTTGTTGTTGTAGCAGCTTCTTCTTGTGAGCTGTATCAGGAATTCATATGTACACAATTTATTATATATAAAGTAAAATGTAATGGTGCAAGCAATGTTTGTGAAAGAGAAAGAAAAACCGAAATGCAAACCTCAGGTGTCAAGGTCTAGGAAAAAGGCAACATCCTCTGGTCGTAACCAGAGGTCTAAAGGGCTCAATTGTGTTGGATGGGACGGGCAACTGAACAGGTGAGAAGTGTCATACGGTGATTGACCGCAATCAGGGCAGCAATTTGTATTACTTATCCCAATTCTTTCCCTGTAGCACTCGAGCATAACGCTCCATCCGAATCTTAACTGTGCAAGTTTAGTCCTGGTGCTACGAGGGAGATGTTTTTCGCTCTCATGAATAGGATGAGGTCTTCCACCTAATATTATGTTGTCCCTAAACGAGCGAATTGCATGCTCAGTTGCATCTTTATGCAATTGGGCCCTTCCGGAAGTATATTCATATTCCCCAATGTTGCTATCAGTGATAAAGCGATTTATGCTCGACTAATATATCCTGATATCCGATCTTATTCGGGTAGGCGCTGATGTAGTGAGGGTGCCATGGTTCGGATGATCAACTCTGTACGCACCCAACAAGAACTGGTTCGATAGCAGCTCATTATGTTGATGAACAGGAAGTATCATCGTTTCACTGTGCAAATGATCCTCATGGGTCATTTGCAAACAACCAGTAGCACTCCTCAGCGCACTATTCTGACTTCTTTGCAGGCTTTGCCATTGAGTCTTACTCAGGAAAGGAGTCCATACAGGAGCAGCATAATTTAGGACAGAACGTCCAATAGCTTTAAGAAGATCCGGCAAGCGCTTTCAACACTTTGTTTCTCGACGAAGACGGTTATTTGTCTTGGTGGCATGAGCCGAGAATCTGAGCAATGGGTCAAATGTGGTTCCCAATATCATCGGGTACTGGACAGTAGGAAACCTTAGACCTCCAACAAAGACATCTAGTTCCATTCTCACCTCCTTAGTCCAGGAAGTGAAAATGGAAGCAGATGACTTATGTGTTGAAAGTCCAAGGTTGCAGGCATTGAAAAAATTTAATAAATTATCCAAATAAATGTTAATTCTCGCACATATGTCATCTACATTCACACCCGATGATAAAACAGAACAATCATCTGCATAGGTAACAAGTTTTATATGGGGAGGGGGAAGGGGCATCTTAGCCAAATAAAGGTTGAACAGAAGAGGAGAGAGAACTCCACCCACCTTTAACTTACGGAACACCCATCTTTAACTTACGATAACCCGACCTCACGCCCCTGAACTCAACATATGCCCTTCTGAAGTGGAGTCCAGGTCTTGAAACAAGATTGCATGATCAACAGTGTCAAATGCCTTGTTCAAGTCTAGAGCCACCATCACTGTACGCTCGCATGGCCTCGGCTTATTTAGTCCATCAGCTATAAAAGTAGTGATTTCGCTCAATGCTGAAGTCGTACCACGACCTTTCCTAAACCCGTGCTGATGATCTGCTAGAAGGCAGTGTTCTGTCATTGAAGGAAGTAATAATGACTCAAGAACTTTCACTACAGGTGAAAGAAGCGATATGGGTCTATAAGAAGAACCAAGATCAGCTTCACTGCCAGGTTTTAAGAGAGGTACAATCCTAGCTACCGTCCATACATCAGGGACAATTAACTGAGAAATGGAAATGTTTAACACGTGTGTGAGGTATGTGCTTCAGCATCAGCATAGAAATGCCGTCTGGGCCGAGTGCCTTGGATGATTTTGCTTTCCCTATAGCAGCAAGAACCTCCTCACATGTAAAATCTACCAAATCTTTATGTCCTTTTTTCCTTCTGATATGACGTATGGATTTACGCTTCAACCTATTCTGCTGAGAAGGGTGTTGCACGAACTGTCTGCAGAAATAGGTGGCACACTTTTTTGACGATCCTATTTGCACTCCATCAAATGTGACAGATGAAAGAGCCCTATTCTGCGGTACACCAGATATTTTTTTAATGGTGTTCCACAGACTTCGCGAACCCGAGTCACAATTATCCAAGTGCTCTAGCCATTTTGCCTTCCTGTGTTCCGCAACGAGATTGTTCACATTGCGGGACAACAAGGCAATACGGCTATCACCCGGATCATTGGCACGAATTTGATCACGCAAGGTCGGTAAGCGTGCAGCTTCCGCTGGAAAGCCTGGCCTAATATTAGGAAACCTACCAGCAGGAATATGCCTCTTTGCAGCCTTAGTGATCGCGTCTCTAAGAATTCTTTCACCTACCTTAACATCATTGGGAGGCAAAAGACCGCTGATTGATTGATCAATACAGCGTGTAAACTCAGTCCAGTCAGCCCTATTGTAGTTCACAAAGACTCGTCGATCCGATTCAACAAAATCTTCCGGACGAGTAATGCTAATCACAATAGGGATATGGTCCGAGCCTAACGCTATATCAATCGACCACTCAGAGTATGGAATAAGCGATTCACTGACGACAGTTAAATCAGGGGAGCTGGATGTGGTAGTACTCATCCTGGTTGCACAATACTCATTGATCGTACAAAAAGGAGAGCTATCTATTTGGTCCGCTATACTTATACCCCTAAGGTCACTACCTAATTCTGAGAACCACATCTCATGGTGGGCATTGAAATCACCGAGAACAACTCTGTGATCCCCTTGCACGACATGGCTCAAAATCGGATTATACTCAGGGTCGCAGCTGTTGACTGGTGGAAGATATAAGTTCACAAACTCAATCTCGACATCTCCGGCCTTTATAGACAGACATTGTGTCTCCAGAAATGAATTCTGTTGACCAACAGAACGCAGTGAAAAAGGTCTGAAATTCACCGTTCGATGAACGATGAATGCCAGTCCTCCTCCACTGTTTCTGTCTCTGTCCTGCCTGACTATATTAAAGTCAGCAACAGATGCCAGCCGACATGAGTTTGTGAGCTTGGTCTCTTGCACTGCTGCAATTAAGACGTCATGACGCACCATGTAGTCCACAATCTCAGCCACCTTCCCACGCAGGCCATTACAGTTGAGTTGCATAACTCTAAAAGAGTTAAATCGCTGCTCAACCAATGTACTGCGAATACGCATAATTTGTTGACGGGGCGGCGGAAGAATTGGCCAAGACTGTGTAGAACTACTGGAGCTACATGACGTCCGCACGGGTGACCGGGACACAGACGGGACAAGCATATTACTATGCGCAGATAGACAACACGACGCAAAGAAGTCAGTAATCCAATCTCTAAGATCTAAGAACAGTGCACCTCCTCATATGACACCAATTGTGACAGCCATTACATCGCACAGATAAAACATTGCGATGTATCTGATTGCCACAAACGGAGCATATCCAGCTAGCAACTGCAGTTGCTTGCGAGGAGGAGGTTGTTTGCAGTTGCATTGGAAGTAGGTACAACAGCTGTGCTATCATTGGTAATAGAATTAGAGTTACCTAAGCAACAGCTAGCAACAAATTGCTCTGTCCAGTCTCTATGAGATTGGAGGCCCGAACAAGATCTAAGGTGGCACCATCTGCCACATCTAGAACACTGAACCGAGGTTGCATTCCTGAAGATCTTCCTCTCACAAACAGAGCAGAACCAGGGACCAGGTCCCGGGTTCCTTTCAATGCCGGCGCGGCACAGGAGTATCTTCAACAGTTGCGCCGACAGAACTGTTAACTCCATATAAAAAATTGTATACATAAATACCTGATATACCCACTTGGGCTGGGTTGGACAACCTTTGACTGCACAAATATTCTTGTGCAGATCGGTCCGGGGCGTAAACCCAGTCGTCCTTGAGAACGTTCGTGAATTGTGCAACTATTTGCTGGCACATTTGACAAAAGTAATTGTTGTTTGAATTGATTTAGTGGTTTATTTGTTCTTGGGATTATCTCATATTACTACTTTCAGCCGAATGCTGAGAAGCTTCATCATCAGAGTCTTCCTCATTATTTTCTACTGATTCATCAGTAATATGATTAAGTTCAAGTCGAGACAGTTGAGTCCCTATTTATTTCTATCGGTGTTTTTCTTGACTTATTTTTTGAAACCTTACCATTTCTGCCAGAATCTATTTCTATCAGGGGTTTAGCCATTTTTGCATATCCCCCCACGAATTTTCTATAGTATCCTGTAAAACCCAGGAAACTTCGCAAATCTCTTAGATTCTTTGGAATGGGATATTCTTTAATAGTTTCTATTTTTTTCGGATTGGTTTTAATAATTTTATAAGTCACCATGTATCCTAAGAATTCTATTTCTGTTTAGAGGAACTTTGATTTCTCTATGGAAATCTTCATGTTAGCATCCTGAAGAACTCTTATTACCTTTTTTAGATCATTTAGATGTTGATCAAGATTTCCTGAGAATACTATTATGTCGTCCATGTAGACATGTCATATTTTATCAATCATTGGACGCAAGATGGCTCTTTGGAAAATGCGTGGTGCATTTTTTAAACCAAAGGGCATTCTCAGAAATTCATACTTTCCGTTATTTACGGAAAAAGCCGTTTTTTCCACATCACTAGGATTCATTTTGATTTGATGAAAACCTGACTTTATGTCCAATGTAGAGAAATATTTGGCTTTGCCCAAGTTGCTTAATATTATACTTGGGTCAGGTATGGTATATGTATCAGGGATGGTAGAATCGTTTAATTTTTTTGTAATCGATAACCAATCTATGTTTTTTCGAGCCGTCCTCATTGATTTCTTTTTTAGGAACCACCCATATCTGTGAGTTGTAAGGGCTCTTACTTATTATTTTTTGAGCTTTCAAATTATTTAGCATTATCTTCTGCATACGAGTCGTAAAGATTTTTTTCTTTTTTATCCTTATATTTTCAAGATCGATTTTAGCATTTATTTTTTTTAATATATTGAAGCCTACTAAGAAGTCTTGACTCCAAATTTTCTATTTCATAAAACCGTTCATTAACTCATAAAATAGTAACGGTATGAAAATATTTTATAATATTTTTAATAGCCATTAACGGTTTTAACACGTTTGTAGATGGCTAATTCTTTTTTATTGTTATATATGCCATTTCTTTCTCTGTTAGACAGTACCCTGTCTCTTGTTGTAACGGTTATTATTATCGTTATTATTATTATAATTTTTATTATAATTATTTTTTGAATGGCCCCAGTTATTTGACTGGATTTTTGGAGGGTTTAGGATTGCCATAATCACTATCCACCTCCATTGGTTCCGGTTTCGGATACTGTCGCGATTTAATATTTTCATTATTATTCTGCTGATTAGTATTTTTTTCAGCGTTATTGTTTTGAGTACCGGCACTAGGATAACGTAAGTTATTTTGATGTTGACCTTTTTTGTAAAATGATTGGGAATTTGAATTCTTTTTACCCTGGTAATAAAATTGTGCGAACCGTGCCCTTTCGTCGTTTGATTCCAATTCCTGAGCCCTTGGCCGCTTATAAAAATTCCTATTGAGAACAGTACCATGATTGGTAAGATGGTCATTGGCACCGCGAGTAACCTTGTTTCTTAAAATTACTAGTGCTGAAAAATATGTCTTATACTACCCTTTGTATATAACATCATTGTATTTTGGGCCGCATCACGCCAGCTAACATACGAATTACTATTGCCATCAAAGTCTGGCAATGATTTTATCATATCTAGAGGGGTTGTGTCAAATATAGTTATATCTATATCTTGTTTTTCGTACTCTACAACTCCTGATGAACTTGATGCTTCTAACTGAGCTTTAAGTGATTTCACTTCATTTCTTAGAGACAAAGTACTCTGAGCTATGAGTCTAGTGATTAAGTTTACAGTCAAGTCAGTTGTAGCACGAATGCTAGGATTACTATTATTGGAAGATGTGCCAGTGGTGGCTGAGCCAGTGCAGTGGAAGCCATAGGATTACTCATATTGCTTTTGTATTTCATTTTTTTTTTTTTATTTATATATATTTAAGTATAGGATTAAATTTATTTAACTATGTAAAGTCTTAAAATTATTTCTCTCACTTAATTTCCTGTGAGTGGGGTCTTCCTTCCTTCTTTCTTGGATTAAAGATGTTTTTGTAGAACTGATGACTGCAACTATTTGTTGGTTCTTACTTTAATTTTTTTATTATTCGGATGACACATTTTTTTTTAGTTTTACAGTTTTTTTTATATATTCTATTTAGATTTTATTTTTATTTTCCCTTTTAAACAAAGCGCACTTATTAGTTTTGTGCGCGTTGCTTTGGCACAAGTCACAATACTTTAATTTAGTGTATGGTATATTCGATTTATCCATACCCAAACACTGCCACATTATTTTTTTTTTTTTGTTTAAATTTTCTTGGTTTTATTGAGTTCAAAAATTCACTGTCACTAATACTTATTTTGCTTCAAGTATTATTTGTTTCAAATATTTTTTGTTTCACTCAAAAACTGGCAAAACAGTTTTTCATTAAATTATTTTATTTTCATAAAAAATTGTCTTTGTATATTTTATCCAAAAAAAAAAAAAACCTGACAAAACAGTTTTTTAATTGATTATTTTTTATGTTAAAAAACTGGCAAAACAGTTTTTCACTTAAATTGTTTTTTTTTGTAAAACAAAACGGCAAAACACGCGAATCCCGTTATTAATTATTAGGGTGTTTTTTTTTATTTTGCGTGGCCCCACGTTCAGCGCCAATTAACGTTGCCAATATTTATTTTATTAAAAAAATTAATATTTGCAATTGATCTGTTCAGCAATGGCATTCTTTTCAATAAAAAAATATTTATATTTGGGTTCATGCCAAATGGCAACTTTATTATCTGTGTTCGTATATTGTAGCCTCGCTTTGCGAGAGGACAAAGTTCTAATTGTTTCTTTAATATTTCGCTCGAAGAGAGTGTATAGAATACGCGACTCTTGTGGCCCGTGTTCGACTTTAATGTAAACATAAACATAAGCTAAAGATTCCTAATTGGAAAATTGTTTACGTTTGCCGTTAAGGCGCAATGGGTAGGGTATTGTTAACTTGCATTGCTCCCAATATTTATAGACCTATAAAGAATGAATTGCTTTTGAATTAAAATTTCGGGATTGAATAAAAAAAGGGAGCATAGGAGGCCCATAAAGTATATATATATTCGTGATATTGAACAATTTACAATTTGCTGCTTATTTTCTGTACGTGCAGCGAAACAAAATCAGCTGTTCCAACGGATACGATATGTCACAAATGCAAAAAAATAACACAGCCCTCCCCATCCTCAACCGCAGAAAGAGAGAAATATCGGTGGTACTGAGGTTTTAATACCATTCACATGAAGTTTCAAGCTGTGATTTTTTATACAAAAAGGCAAAAGTGGGCGTGTGGTTTCTATGGGGGCAACATTAAAAAGTGGATCCATGCTATAAAAAGTCTATGTGACAAATTACAAACGGATATCTTGAGAATTGCACAACAAAATCGAGACTGACACACAGACAGACAAACAGACAGAAAAACAGACATACACACAGACAGACGGACGTGGCTAGATCGACTCGTCTCGTCGAGCTGATTAAGAATATATACTCTATGGGTCTACATCTCCTTTAATGCGTTACAAACTTTCGGACAAACTGATAATACCATTTCACTCTATGTGTGAATGGTATAAAAATTTAAAATTCTTGCGTTCGCGTCGTCTTTTTCTATCCTCTCTCTGTCCCTTTCTCTCCGCTTTTGTTTTTATTTTCACTGGGTTGTGAGTTTGTAAGCATATATTTGTTGCTGCTATTATTTATTAACTATTTCTTTTTGTTCTCGGCAATACGCAATTGTGGTTGATTTTCGAACACAACTGTATTTTGTTACTGTTTCTTTAATTAGACTTTTTTTAATTAGCCTCCTTATTACTTTTTTTAAATTTAAATATCTTAAAATGCTTTTTTTTCAACCATTAGTTATAATATCTTGTTATGATCCGCACTGCTAATTAATTGTTTGGATTATAGATCGTTGAATATAGATCGTCGGAAAGGGGGGATGGTTTTCATAAACTGATATGCGATTTCAAAGCAATGGCTGAGCTGATAAGTTTCAGAAGCTTGATAAAACGTTTTGTGTTACGAAATGCCTGAATACCCCTCCTAAGCGAAATAAGAGGTACTCTCCTAAGGCAAAACCATTGCTACATATAGAAATACTTATTGAAATAGTTATTCCGGAAAATTCTGTGGTCACACAAGCTTTTGGTAGTTTTGTGAGTGACTTTTGTAGTCAACTCTGAGGAGCTAATAACAGATGTTAACTCTTTGGCATCTGTCACTGAACCTTTAGATCAGTGGACAACTATCGTACCTATCTCAGCAAATATGCTTAACCTAATGTCCTTACTGTTGTTGCTCCCCGTAAAACAATTTTTTTTTCTCGAATTTCGTCCGCTTCTACTGAGAACGAAATGAAGGCCTATATTAATACGCGGCTATATACTTCAACCAATATTTCGGTTCCAAAATTAAATTTTAACTACCTTCGCTTTATTTCTTCATAAAAAGGGCCAAATACACCTACACACATTTAATCAAATGTGTGATGTGACTGCAAATCGACGGGTGTATTTGTCGATTTGACTATTATATCAAATGTGTGAAGAAAATTAAAAAGTTTTGATTTTCGTCAAATCGCTTCTTCTTCCTCCATGGGATTTTTATTTTTTCGTTCTGTAGAGACGTATGGGACTTTTGGCTTGGGCTCAAAATACATTGCGCAGAGAGTGACAAAGCATATTGTGGAAAATTGCGGAAAATTTATTAAAAAAAAATGGGAAATCACAACCAAAACCTGATGTCGGAATTCATTGATGCCACAAAGCTTTGCCATCTTTGTGGCACGTCAAGAGCAATATTGCCGCCATACAAAAATCCATGTCTGCACTCATTGCCTTTCAAAAACGTACTAAAAAAAACGAAAATCCAGATTTGTCGAAATGGATTTGAAAGGTTTGTGGGCACGCATCAAATTTGATCAAATGTGTCAATGTTGTATTTGGTCCTTAAGGGGATTGTTCCGATATCGCTATTTGATACTGTTGTCTCGCCTAGTTTTTGGAGTAATGGTATTGTCGTTCATGAATACGTTTATAAAAACAAATGTACTTCAGTTCAAAACGCGGTTGAATTGCCTGGTACTTTTCTTTTACTTATATATTATATATAAAAATTATTTCCCAATGTAAAAATGACCTTGAGCCAGCTAAAATTCATATATTAAATAAATAAGTGCAGAGACGAACGATATTTGTTGGGATACAAAGTACAGATAAGTTGTTCATCAATTTTTCTTGGCCATTCCTAAAAGAGTTCCAATCAATAGCTTTCCACTGCTGCAAACGACCCCATTCCTAGGTAAACGTAGTGCGTTGGCATATTTTCCTGAGTTTCCGTTTTCTTTAGTCGCCGTAATTCAACAGGAACATTATACAGAGCTCGGCGCTCGAAGTGTTACTAATTAAAAATGCTGTAATTTTTTTTTTTTTTATTATTTAAGTATATACTTCAGTATATTGTAAAAACATTTCTAATTATAAGAAAAATATGTTATTGTTCGATATAGCCACCTTTAGCTTTGATAATAGCAGCGAGTTGGTCAGGGAAGGCTTCATACGCTGCACGAATGTGGTACGATGGTATTTTGTCCCATTATCGGCGAAAAGCAATCTTTAAGTCAAGCTGGGATCGTTATCTTGTAGAAGACGTTGGGTTTCTCTGGCTTTATGAGACGGTGCCGAATCTTGTTGAAATGTCCAATGATTTCTTCCTAGGTAACAAAGCATCTTTTAAAATATTTTCACGGTAGATTTGTTAATTTACTTTTACCTGTTAAAGGAAAATGAGTAGTGAGAGTCATGTGGCAGTAACCGCGGCCCGAACCATCACTGATGCTAACGCTTGCTTTCGCAGAGCAATTTGCTGGTCTAAATTGTCTTTTGATTTGCACTTTAAGCATACACGATCGTTTTGTTTGCTTTCATATTGCTGAACCGTAAAAATTTTCTCATCAGAAAACACCACATTTTCAAGCTCGCCATTAACGCAACTTATTTTAACTCATTTGCTCTTGCTAGGCGAACTGCCTTTTGTGCAGATGTCAAATCTTGCACTTTCTGTATTTTGTAGCCTCTTCGTGAATTACACTATTGAATAACTCATCTGTTTCAATTTCGTTGCTTGAATTATGTCCCTAAAAGAGGTTTAGATGCGAATCTAGCCGTTGATGAAAACTTTTAATGTGGATATCGATGTCGATAATTTTAGTATCAAATTGTAATTTCACACATTTAATTGGCTTCATTGAATCTTAGAGTTAAATGAAATATAGCCTAAACCGAAAGAGCTATGTATAACTGAAAAAGAACCTATAACAAATTTCAACGAATATCAATACCAAGAATAGACTATACGATCATTAAATTGATAATCAAGACATTTCCAATAAATTACACTCCTAACATTAAGTTCGAATTTGGGCGCCAAAAAATGGTTTACGCGATATTATTAACAGAAATGATAAATTTAGATATAAAGCAGATATTTCTCAGAACTCTTATGTAGAAGGGATGTGATTGTATTATTATTAAGGCATACATTTCAGGATATTTGACTTCACTTAAAATAGTGTGCTTGGCTCAGTGTGCTTACTGCTAGATGCAGAAAAGACGCTCGAAGTTTGGTCAGTACACAATTAGCCAAAAACAAACACTGGCCAGAAAAAAAAAATAAAATTAAAAGAAAAGCAAAGAATGCAGAATGAACAGCGTTCAGGCTACGATGCGAAGTTTGTCGCGCCTGGCTGACTCGCTAAAAGTTGCCACTCGACAAGGCGGACAGCATGTTCGCGCTACGTGCCGCCATTTAAAATCATTTTTTATTTATATAACTTTGAGTTGGTTGTGCTGCGTCGTAAATTTGAATTGAATTGAATTGTATTTTTTAGAGTTTATTTTCCAGCACACAGTGTGCTTTCCACATTCCAATTTTTGCGTCAACTCTATGAATTTTTTACTTTTGATACATTCGTTTCTTTTCGGCTGCATCGTACAATTCGGGCACGCCATATTCCTAACTTTACTTCGGTCACTTTTGGCAACCATACAAGTCCGCGTCTATATTCAATTATTGTCTAATAGTCAATTCTTATTTGATGTACATACGTTTTAAGTCATTTAATCTTTATTAAAATTTCAAATAATATATTTATAACGTGACTTAGAAAAAAAAGTCATTGTGCTTAAATTACCACTTGTGGCAATGTTACATTTAGTGAAACAGCGACCACCATCTTGGACCTGTTCCCAGCGTTCATCATTGACCAGCATATGTAAGTCCTCGGCTCTCAGCACTAACCTGCCACCAATTCTAAAGCCGCACTCTGCCTATCAATATTTTTACACCAACCTTATATAGTTATATTCAAACCCTAAATATATATATGCATATATCTACATGTTAAAACCCTTCTAATAATTCAAACTCGTATCTCATTACGCGCGTTTACACCATGCTTCGGAGGATGGAGGATCTGGAGGCGCAACCCTTCGATGGTGCAGGTTGGCACAACGGGGTCAAATCTTGAAATGTAAGGACGAACTGACGTGGGTCAAAGAAACACTGTCGTTCATGGATAGCCCGCGGGAGAGTGCCAAGTTGGATATAGTGGATAGAACTAGTATTCCATTCGTATCGAAGGCCAAGGAACTCTTCCCACGGGTTGTGTCACAGGAGCCGGCAACAAAACTATTGAAATGGCTGCATTATGATGTGCCAGCCGGTGATTGGCAGATAAAGAATGTGGCTGAGCCCTATGCCAGACGCCAGCACATGATTCTTCATATCAATAAGGTGGTCGAGATCAATTAAAATATGTATGTATGCGTACGTATGTACAATTCTCTCACATGTGGATAGTCACGGCAATTTGGATTCAAGTCAAAAGCATAAAAAAAATGTACATAGGAATAACCATTGGTTTGAACTAGGAAGCTATGTAAAAAAAAAAAAACGCCATTATACGAATACGCATATGCAGATTGAATGCGCTATCGTATATACATATGTATATAAAAATTCCGCTTCTGCAAAATAGTGCATTAGGAAACAAATGTTCCGCGGAAATCACTGAAGACAGCTATACCAGCAGAACGGAATGAGCAGATGTGGCCTACTGAAGATATATTCGCAGCCTATTTTATTTATTTCAACTACAATAAATTAAACATATTTTATAACTAACTACTTATAACTAATAAAGGAAAGTTACGACCACTCAGACCCGTTGAAGGATTTTTATTTGGTCGCCATGTACACCGACTGTGCATCAACTCATAGCGGCGTAATCAAAAGATTAAAGAAAATGAAAATATGAAATAATATATTGTAGTTCAGAGTTATGGATTTGTTACGCAGTTCAGATAATAATCGACAAGAAATAGATGAGAGAATTTATTATAGCAAAGAGACCGAAGTCACAATCATGGCAGGCATAATTTGCAGAGCTCGCAACAAGTGCTCTTTTTTTACAGGCAGTCAGAAAAAAAAAAAAACAGTTGCGTGCGGACACGATTTAAAATAGAAGCAGCGAGACATTTCAACTCTGTTTCTTTATCAAACGGTCTTGGTTCAATCAACTAGAGTTTTTAGTCGCTCACTTTATGCATTTGTTCACTTGCGACACTTTGCGGGTCAAAATATGTCAAAAGTGTCTTCTGCTCATGTATGTGTGACTTATATTTTAACATATGCATACAATTTAGCGCCCTATCTCTTTCTCCCTCCCTCTTCCACACTTTGCGAGCGATGAAAGATTTAAAGCAACAACCACAACCTAACGCAACAATAACAAAAAAGACACTTAGAGCTTCCACATGGCTCGTTTTACTCAGTTGCTGATGCTCAGTTGCTGAGAGTCGAAGGAAAGTGTTCCCATCAAGCCATTATCGTAAGAGAGCTTCGTGTATTTTGTTCATCGAGAAGCATGAAACAGAAGACATGAAAGAATCAGAAAGAAGAAGTGTTCTGCCGAAGGAGTGAGCGAGCTCATTTTTCTCTGTCTTTTCGCTGAGCAGTCAGCATAGAAATATTTGGTTGAGCATATTTTGCGAGCTCTGATAATTTGTAGTGCAAAAAGACAACATTAAAGGCACATAGTGTCGCGTAAATCGTGAAGGAGCATAAAAAATAACGATTGAACAAAAATGGGAGCTACAGGGGACACTACCAGCTTCGTGCCCCACTAAGGATGCTTTGCATTAAAATCTCCAAGTTTGGCGAAGAAGTTTGTAAAATCTTTTGTAAGTACTCAGTGTCGTGAGAAAGGTTGACAGCAATAATGGTAATATCTCCTGTTTACTAGAAATGCACTTCCGGCATCTGCTATATTATCAGGTTGATTGCTATTATGGGATAATATTCTCGAATTAGTAGCATATCTATGTATATGTGATATAAAACTGTTTCGACTTCAAGACGATAGCTTACTAGGCCAATATCATTCCATTCAGCTGAATGCAATTTGTCTAAAATAATTGACATCATGCTAAGGGGAGTATTAGTGAGCTCTATTTGTTTGCTTAACATAGATTCAACTTACATCATTACACTGTTACTTTGTTTGTCTTCGTGAAATTTTGATATTTCAGCATGGGAGACACTGTTGTTTAATTTGATATCAAATAAATTTGGACGCGAAGGTAACCGTGAATGTTATTAGAGATCGGTTTGCACTTGTTAATCAGATCCTGGTAAACTCTGCAGCCCTTATAGCTCGCAGTGTGATTTTGCAGGCAGTGTGCTGGCGAAATGACGGATTTTTTTCTTTCAGCGGTAGGATGGTCAAGGCCACACTTAAAGCAGCGGAAAGGATTTTTACAATATATTTTCGTACGGCCAAATTCCTGGCAACGATAGCATTGTACGATTTTGTTGAACTTTCTAGGTGGTTAAAATGTTATAATTCAACTGTTAAAATGTTTAACTGTTAAAATGTTATAATTCAGATGTCTTTCTTGTTGGTGTCATTTGGCTCTAAATCTATGAAAAACATTGAAAGAGGGTTCTTAGTGATACGACTATTATCGTTTGAGATATATCTGACAATATGACCATGATTAGCTAGACTTTCTTCGATTTCAGCGATGGGTGTGGAACGGTGTAAGTTTTTGAAAACTACGCTAAATGCCGATTCTATCGATTTTATCATTAGCCTTATGTGATAATCTTTTGTTGATTTAAATACAAAGTCATTGGTAGCCATAACCAACTTAAAGGTATTTGTCATTTTATTTATATTCTTAGCTTTTGGTATGATGATTGGAGTAGCTTCTTGTCGTTAACCGATGGAGAATTTGTTGGCAGCTTCTTGTCGTTAACAGAAAGAAACTTACTTGGCTTCAGTATATTGGTGGAGGCTTAGGAGCAATGACTTCACATATTACGTTGGAAATTATATTTTCTTCAATAATTTTTTGTACCAAAATAAGAAGAGAACACAATTTTATTACAAGCATTTATTTTATTTACTGTACATAGGAAAGTGTGTTCATATGTCATGTTCAAATCTTTCAACTCTATCTTAAATCAGAATTTAATCAGCCATAGAGAAGAGCTAGTCAGTGATTTTTGAGTAGCAGTGATTATCGTGACTGCTACTTTCAAATCACCGTGATTTCGAACTGCTACTGCGATCGCTGTAAATCAGCGCTGGGCAAGGCCTTGCTCTCGTTGCTCTGAGTGCTCAAACCGTTACTTTTGCATGCTTGCGATTTTCGATGAGACAACAACAACAACTTTCGGCACAGCCGAAAACAAAACAACAACCACACACGATTTTCGTTACGACCGTCATAAAAGTATTCATTTTGCTATGATTTATGACCTCTGCCGCGTCTTGTACACTGAGTAAGAAAGCGAAGTAGGTTTTGATGTGTTACGTTTTTCAAAGTAAAATTAACAATGGCAAAAAAAAAAAAATGGAATTTTCCAAGTTTTAGACTCAGTATTTTTTTTTCGCAATTAAATATTTCGTAAATGTTTAAGTGCCCTATTTGTGGAACTGTAATAAGTTCAAAAATAAATTACAATATTCGACGACATTATTTGAGTCTCCATGCAAACTTCTATTGTTCTTTGAGTGATATAGAAAGGATGCAGCAAATCGCTTTGCTAAAAAAATCAGCAGCGAAGTACGAATTAAAACCGGCATGTGGTGATGAGAAGAACGTCTTACGCGCATCATTTGTTGTAAGCTACAATCTGGCCAAAGCTCAAAAGCCTCTACAGGACGGTGAATATTTTAGATCGACGTGTATTGACATGCTCAAATGCTTCGACAGTAAAGCCATTCAAATGAGTGAAGTAGTAGCACAAGTACCGCTCTCTCGTCGAACAGTCACAAGACGAGTAAATGCAATTAGTCACAATTAAAAGAAAATCTCATTATTGAAAAAGAAAAAATGCAGATATTACTCCTTGGCTATTGATGAAAGCACTGATATCAATGATGTTGCCCAAGTTCTAATATTTATAAAATTCATTGACTCTGATTTCAATGTTGAAGTGGACCTTTTAAACTTGGTTCCTCTATATACAACAACCACAGGGCTGTACATATTTCGTGCTATTGAAATATCAGTCAACGATATCGGTGGTTTTGAAAAACTTTGTACCGACGGAGCACGGAGTATGCGTGGAAACATTAAGGGTCTGAAGGGACAGTTTAAATTGAGGAAAATTGATGTCCCATTTTACCACTGCCTCATTCATCAGGAAGCATTATACGCGAAAACCTTACAAATGAACAAAACTATGGAGTTCGTGGTTAAAATTATAAATAAAATAAGAGGAGGTCATAACGCCTTAACCCCTCGGAAGTTCCAAGTTCTTTTGCTCGAACTTCAATCGCAGTATGGAGATTTGAAAAGGTTCACCGAAGTTCGTTGGCTCAGCAGGGGCAGGTGTCTTGAGAGCTTTTTCTCTCTTAGAAAGGAAGTTGCATTTTTTCTGATGGAGCAGGTTAAAAATTCTGAAGAATTGGTTCTTAAACTAGAAGACCCCAATTTTCTCTCTGAAGTGATTTAACGATTTCGACGAAATCAAAAAATTGATTCGAATCTGGAATTTTGGAGGCAAGTGTCAGAAGAAAAATATCCAATTTTAAAATCTTTGATGCTTAAGTTGGAGTCAAGTTTTGCCAGTACATATGTGTGTGAAGCTTGCATTTTCGCATACAAAACATAGTAAACATGTTTACAGAGTTAAGTGACATAAATCTTGCTGATTTATTGCGCACTTCTATAAGTAAAGAAAAAGTAAACTACGAAAAATTTATGAATGAATAAAATAAATTTAAATGATTTCAATATTTTTTTTCAGTGTTGAATTTTTTTAAATTAATAAACCAAACAACAACAATACACCGAACGGTCGAATTTCTTCGCGACGCATACTATCATAAAAGTGCTCATTTTACTTGGATTTGTGACTTCAAAAACTCTGTTTGTTGTAAATGGTGATGTACTGCTCCCGATTCAAAAAAAAAAAAAAAATGCCCACCACTGCTGTAAATGAAAAGGAAAAAAATCATACTGTATCTATTTATTATATTAACATAAAACTAATTTCTCGTCAAATTTTACTTTAATATAACTTTATGTTTAACAATGATTATATGAATGATGAATAAAAAAAGGTGTATATATATGACATTTTCTATATATATATATGACATTTTCGCCTAAAATGGTACAAAAAAAATGGAATCATTGGGCTGCCGGAACAGGACATGGACTCCTTAGAAATATCTTGGGAATTGAGGCGGGAACATTGTATTTTATACATACATGATACAGTATCATGCACGTAGTGGCATATTTACACTACACCTCTTCGTTACTAATTCCAAACTACAGGAAACCGCCATCAGTTTCTGGAATATCTTTTTTTGGTGCTATTTTCTTTAGAGGATCGGCTTAAAATGGTACAAAAAACTATTCGAGAGTGTGGGAGTTAGTCGGAATCATTGGACTCCAGCAACAGGATATAGGCTCCTTACAAAAATCATGGGAATTGAGGGGAACAGGGTCACTTGATTTGTATATATTCCAAGTGGCACATCTTTACTACAATTCTTTGGGACTAATTCCAAACCACAGGAAACCGCCATCAGTTTCAGGAATATCTTTTTTTGGTGCTATTTTCTTTAGAGGATTGGCTTAAAATGGTACAAAAAACTATTCGAGAGTGTGGGAGTTAGTCGGAATCATTGGACTCCCGCAACAGGATATAGGCTCCTTACAAAAATCATGGGAATTGAGGGGAACAGGGTATTTTAGGTAGTCACCTGATTTGTATATATTCAAGTGCCAACTGATTCACACACATTCGCACATTCCAAAAACCCATTGGAACATGTATATCCCACATTATCCTTCCAAGGATTGACCAAGTGGCATATCTTCATTACAATTCTATGAGACTAATTCATACTTCAGGAAACCGCCATCAGTTTCTGGAATATCTTCTTTTTTGTGCCAATTTCTGGAGAGGATTGGCTTAAAATGGCATAAAAAATAGAGTGTTGGTTATAGTCTCAAGCATTTGGCTCCCGTAACAGAAGAAGTATTCCTCAAACAAAATCTTGGGAATTGAGGAGGGAAGATGGTATTTCCAACCATTGCCAACCATTGCTGCTTTCATTTCCGATTCAAAAAATTTACTGGATCACCTATTTTTTTTTTACATTTTCCTTCCCAGGATTGATCAAGTGCCATATCTTCACTACATCTTGTAAGGACTAAGGCAATACTAAGAGAACCACAATTGTATGCTAAAAGAGTTATGTTTTCATGTTGTTTTTTAATTTTTCACTCCAGTGAAATAAACAAGAAGCTAGCAGAGATTTAAGCTAACCAACCATAAATATTGAATTCAAAACCAGTGCTTAAATAGCGGTGTGAATACTACGTAGATGATACAATATATAAGTTGAGCGATAGTCAACTGCCTGTGATTCAATCCCGGCGACTGAAAATCACTAATATCAGTTGCCACTTGATAATGCAATTCGCGGTGTGAATACTACGTACATATATGATACAATATATCAGTTGACCGATCGTCATTGATTCAATCACGGCGACTAAAAATCAGTTGCCCCTTGATATTGTAATTCACGGCGTATCAGTAATATACAAAGCATATCATCAGCTTGATACGTTGATACATTTTGTGCTGCATTTTGTGCACAGTGACACTAGTAAGAAATAAATGATATTCAATCATTCATTTACAATATCGAGTAGAAACTGTTATTAGTGATTTTTCAGTCGCCGTGATTGTGAGGTAGTTAAATATCGCTCAACTCTAATCAGCTATAAAGCATTGATATAATAATTTAAAAAAATGACAGAATGACTACTCAATAAATAGATTAAAGATAAAAACCGAGAGCCTATTTTCGCTGAAAGTTATAAAATTGTTAAAAGAACTAGACGAAAGAGTGACAAAAATAAACCGAAAGATAAGTTGAGAAAAAAACTTCTCTTTGTATAAAATAACATTAAAAAAGGAATACTGTTCGCACACGATAAATAATATTGTAGTTTAAACTTTTTGAATTTAAATATTAATTTTTGTACATTTATTTTTTGCGCACACTGTATTAATACTCTCTTTTCTTTTATTCTTTGTCTGTTCTATGCAATCAAAATATTGTACATTTTTTGAAACATTAAATCAGTCGCTATCAATACATCAAAGTACAAACAAGTGTTATTTTTCTGCAGCGTCCGCATACCCGCACCCCCGTTCACTCCAACAACGCTTATCATACATAAATGCAATCAAATTATCTTTTTGCTTGCTGGTGACCCCCCGCTATTTGCCTATTTTGGCTAGCGCGTAAACTAACGCGCAAACATTTTGGTAACCATCGACGTGATTATTATTGACGCAGATGGCGCATTAAATTGTACATATAGAGACAACGGAAGAGAAAAGAGCAGAGCCGTCAAAGGTACTCCAATGTGATGCAGGAAATTCGAGTTAGCCGAATTAATAGACTTAAAAAACATACGAAAATTAGCTAAAGCTTCAATGTCTAGAGTATTAAATGCTATTGAATCTAATCGTAATATGTCGCCAGAAGAGCTCGAACGCCGTCTTAGAGTACTTGAATCATACTAAAAATTGTGCTTTGAAACTCAACTACGCATCGAACGCATTGAACCTGAGAATACCGGTCGCTATGATAACGACGAACTATTTATTTCTACCAAAACAAAAATTAAACAGTCTCTAGGAGACAAACGTCGTGCAAGCACAAATGAAAGCTTTTCACTGTGGCCAACTCCAAAATCTATTAATAATGCCTACATTTAGTGGAAGGTACACAGAATACAAGTGCTTCATTGCTTCGTTCAACGTTCTGGTCCTAAACAACCAATCACTGTGTGATACCGAAAAATTTAGTTTACTACGACAATGTCTACGTGGAAAAGAACTGGATTCTATTTCTGCGTTTCCTATGACCGATGAAAACTGTCCCAAAGCCAAGGCAAGGGTAGCTGAACTTTATGATAATGATTGCTTGATTTTCCTTCAACACATAAGTGATCTTTTCGACGTACCCAAGATGTCAAAGGTGTCGAAATCATCTCTTTTGTCTGTTGTAGATAAAATATCAGCTGTATATAGCGCTATTAAAACTTTGGGTACTCATGAAGAAATATGCGACGCGTTTATCATTCATAGCTTGATGAATAAAGTATATCAGGAAACAAAGTTTCACTGGGAGCAATCACTCAATTTTAAATCTTTGCCTAAATGGGAAAAATGCAACGAGTTTCTCGATCGGCGCGCTCAATGTCAATTAATTTACGCTTGCAAAGTTTTCCGATTTATCTATTCCAGAGAGCTGTAACAAGGCAAGGGATTTAAGACACAAATTGCCTCATGCAAAAAAAGACACCACAGTTTACTACATCTAACACACTTTACTAATTCATGCGAACATGAATCACAAACCGCATCTGCTTCTATACAAACAAATTCTCAAGCATATTCATAGGTCATACTCGCAACTTCATTAATTCTCATTCGGGATGGCGCTGGTGAATATCACTTAGCTAGAGCGCTACCTGATTTCATCAGAGAAGGCATTGCTCATAGCTTACGTCTGCAATCTACGAAACGTCTCGTTGAAATTGATGGTGTAAATGATTCACACACAAGTATTCAGTATGCTACACAAACTAAAATCCGTTCTCGTGTTATTGAATTCGAAACATCTCTTGAAATTCTCATCACACCTACTGTCTCAAACTACACGCCCTACAAAAGTTTGGATTCTACAAAATGGAAAATTCCGCACAACATTGATCTGGTAGATCCATATTTTAATTGCTCTTAAAAGGTTGACGTACTAATCGATGGTGAACTGTTTTTCGAGCTGCTCTCAGTTGGTCAAATTAAACTTGGTGATGGTTTGCCTATGCTTCAGAAATCCATTCTGGGGTGGTTTATAGTTGGCTGCACTTCTTTCAATAGTCCAAGGCTCTCACAATACAACACTTTCTGCAAAACTGTTATTGACGATTCATTGGAGAAGATGGTGGAACGGTTCTGGCAAATAGAAGAGGTTGAAAGCAAGGCCCAGAAATTTACTACAGAGCAACAGCTGTGAGAAGAGTTCTACTTAAAAATTGTGGAAACTGAACCTGATGGCAGAATAGTGGCTAGAATTCCATTCAAGGACAATCTGGATTAATTGTGTTCAATCGCACTACGCCGATTTTATGGTCTTGAACGAAGATTATCCAAGAACGAATCACTTCGATCTCAGTATGCATCCTTTATGCGTGAGTATGAATCGCTCGGCCATTTGGAACCGATTAACAATTTTAACTTTTCTCAACCTCACTATTTTACTCCACACCATTTTGACGCGTCGCGCAAAACGGACATTATCTGATTTGACAATGGTGGGACCAACAATACAAAATTAACTGTTTATATTGTTGCTCAACTTTCGCACACATTCGTATTGTCTACCTGGTGACATAATTAAAATGTACAGTCAGGTGGTTGTACACCCTGCGGACCGTCTGTATCTACTTATTTTATGGCGAGTGAACATGACCTACGGAACCTCTGCAGCTCCATTTTTGGCTGCACGCAGTTTGCATTTGGCAGCTGAAAAATGCAACAGCATTTTTCCTATACGAACCCGTGTCATACTGTCTGATTTCTACGTGGACGACTGGTTGAGTGGTGTAGAATCACTTCCAGAACTTCTTCAGATCAAGGAAGAGATAACAACAATTTTAAATCGATCTGGGTTTGAAATAACGAAATGGAGATCAAATCATCAATTTCATCAATCAAATCAACTGGACTCAAAACACTTAAAAATAGTGGACGAAGGCACGTTGAGCACACTTGTTGTCATATGGAATCCAACAACTCATGAGTTTTGTTTTTCACATGAACATAAACCGCAGCCTGAGAAGTGTAGTAAACGGTCTTTACTCTCAGTCATTGACTCTCTTCGACCCAATGGGCCTTCTGAGTCCACCAATAATTCGTTCGAAAATGATGCTGCAAGAGATGTGGTTGCTCAAATTGGAATCGGATAAGTCAGTTCCAAAATTAATATTGACGAAATGGCAGAGGTTTATTACAGATCTTCAATGCTTGCATATGGTAAAAATACCGAGACACATTTTTTATCCAACAAGAACAAGGATCGAGTTGCACGGCTTTTGCGACGCATCTATACAAGCATACGGCTGTGTGCTTTATGGACGTAGTATTACAGAAGCTGGAGACATAAAAAATTGCATAGTCGTCGCAAAATCTAGGGTAGCTCCTCTCAAAGTAAAAACTTTACCTCGTCTTGAGTTGTGCGACATTTCCATCCATCAGAGGAGCAGATGGTCACATCTGAGTACCTGAAGTGCGAACACCGAAGGGTACTTACATGAGGCCTATAGTTAAACTAGCACTGCTTTCTATATATTGAAGGAGTCTATTCAAGGCGGCCGGAATGTTCGCACACGATAAATAATTTTGTAGTTTAAACTTTTTGAATTTAAATATTAATTTTTGTACATTTATTTTTGCGCATATTGTACTCTCTTTTCTTTTATTCTTTGTCTGTTCTATGCAGACAATATATTGTACATTTGTTGAAACATTAAATCAGTCGCTATCAATACATCAAAGTACAAACAAGTGTTATTTTTCTGCAGCGTCCGCATACCCGCACGCCCGTTCACTCCAACAACGCTTATCATACATAAATGCAATCAAATTATATTTTTACTTGCTGGTGACCCCCCGCAACAAATACGTTGAGCCAACTATCGCCCAACTAAATCATTAGGGTGAAATCTTGGAAACGCCTTAAGCAAGAGTTGAAGCTAATGGGTTAACATGAATAAAAAGACGATCATTATTTCTTGAACTATGACGATTAGTTTCATCAAAAACAGTTGCCAAATGTCCAAACCTCTACTAATAAATATATTACGAACATACCACGGGGCATTGCAGTTGCATCATAATGTTTTATTTTTCATACTTTGTAAACGATTAATATTAAACTTTGAAGCAGTTCTCAAGGATGTGATGAAAAGTTGTACCCCGTAAGTTCAGGATGGTTTAATAACCATTTTATAAATTAAAAGTTTATTAATTAAGCGCAGTTTACTTGAAGGTCGTAAAAGCCAAAACAGTTTCTTGAATTTAGCACAACAAATACTAATAATTATAGATATTTGATTTCTCCAAGTAACTCGTTTATCTAACAACATACTTAGATATTTCACAAAATTAATCTAAGGACGATGTATATTGATAAGAAAAACTGGGAGACAACTGCCTTTTTTTAAGGAAAAGTGCAATATGCAAGCTTAGAATTATTGATTTTAATGTTCCAGTGGTTAGCTCATTGATGAAAAAGATTAAAACATTCTTGAAGATAATTCGAGGTAGCAATAGAACATACGTTACAAATAGCATATGATTACCACCAGGTTTAGGAATATCTTCAGTATATAATGAAAAAATAAATGAAAGTACACTACCTTAGGGAACTCAAGCACGTATTAGTCAAATTAAAGAAAGAAAATCTTTAACTGATACTTGAAAACAACGCCCAAAAAGAAAAGTTTAGAGAAATAAAAAATAAGCTCTTTGAATTTTAGCAACCCTCAAGCGATCAAAAGCCTGCTGCACATCCAATAAAACAGCAGAGCTGTATTGATTTTCTTTAAAATCATCAAGGAAGTGATAAACAACTCTATGAACTTGTGCTGGGGTACTATGTAGGTTAGTGAATTAACTTCGCCATAGTCTCAGTGATATTATCGACCTTGCAGAAAGAAACTGCGGACTTAAAAGCCTCGGTCAGACGCTTGACCTTTTCATAAAACTTTCGAGCTTCATTTCTAACACAGCTTCATTTCTAGCACCTCAACATCCTCAAGCTCACGACTTTCTTGATCCTTTTTCTTTTTGCGTCTGAAAAGGCTCAAACAGCTCGCGTTGCTCTCGACTGTAGAGTTCTTTAGTAAGCGGCGTCTTTCTCTGCAGTAGCAGTGTAACCAATAACCTCCTTGGCAGCCGCATCCATGGAGTGGAGATATATATACACTATTCACCTATATCTTAAGAAGCCGGAGACGACTCCCGAAACAGTTGGGAAAGTCTGGTTGAAAAGGCTTCGATGGTCATTGCAGCTTTCTAAACCATGTTCCAAACTGCGGCGGAGATTAGCCACTCCATTGCTGAAGGTAGAGTCGTGAAGGCTTAATTTTACGTCTGTTGGGCCAAAGATTCCTTCCTTCCTAATTTTCGCGTTGAAATCGGCAAGCACGATTTTTACATCATGATAGCAACTGCGCTCGGAGAGACATTCATCTTTGGCCACATCGCCTGCGACTTACGTCGGAGCGTGTGCACAAATCAGGCTTACGTTGAAGTACTTATCCTTAATACGTATCGCGGGCTGGCGCTCTGGACGAGACGAGACGAGACCGCGTAATTTCCTACTAAAAATGAAACTATAATAGATGTCACAGGATGCCTTTTTTGAGCAATCCTGTCCTATCCATAGCATTTCTTGTATTGCGATGATTTCAGCCTAGAATTTGTCGAAGGCATCAAACAGCTGAATATCTGCACCAGCCCTATGGAGGGACAGAACATTCAAGGTGCATACCGTAAATCATGGTCCTTAAATCGATTGCGGAGGTCGTCATCAAAGCGGGATTATATTTGAGGCTTCTCTGTGTCTTCACTGGTAAATGTTGTTTTACGGTGGCGGGAACAAAACCCAGTGCACTAACCCTTAATTAAGGGGAGTGGTTGCCTTATCACAATTTTCTCAGCACGGAAGTTCCGTAACATACCTGCCGTAATGGACGTTTGTGCGCTGGTTGGGCCTTTTGCAAACAAATCGTAATTTGGTCCTTCCCAACGGAACGAAGAAATAAATTTTCACTTCTACAAACGATCCCATCCCCGAAATATCTGCTAGTCACAATTCTCTACAAGAGAGGGTCGAACTATTATCTGAACAACAAAAAGCGATTGCTTGCCTTTTCAAAATACTAACGACATCCCAGAACTGATAAACATGCTAAAAGTGCTTATGGAAGAAAAGAGTATAATGCTTAGCATTCTAACTACTCTTGTCGCGAAAATGTTTCAATAATTAGATCATTCATAATAGTAACATCGTACGCCAACGTGCTGTCAAATCACAATAATGAACTACAATCTTACATACCTGATACAGCCACTTGGAGTTCTATCTCCTCTTCTGTTCAACCTTTATTTAGCAAAGATGCCCCTCCCCATATAAAACTAGTGACCTATGCAGATGATTGTTCTGTTTTATCATCGGGTGTGAATGTAGATGACATATGTGCGAGAATTAACATTTATTTGGATAATTTATTAAATTTTTTCAATGCTCGCAACCTTAGACTTTCAACTCATAAGTCATCTGCTTCCATTTTCACTTCCTGGACTAAGGAGGTGGGAATGAAACTAGATGTCTTTGTTGGAGGTCTAAGGGCTCCTACTGTCCAGTACCCGATGATATTGGGAACCACATTTGGCCCATTGCTTAGATTCTCGGCTCATGCCACCAAGACAAATAACCGTCTTAAGTCGAGAAACAAAGTGTTGAAAGCGCTTGCCGGATCTTCTTGGGGTAAGAACAAGGAGACTATATTAACAACTTATAAAGCTATTGGACGTTCTGTCCTAAATTATGCTGCTCCTGTATGGACTCCTTTCCTGAGTAAGACTCAATGGCAAAGCCTGCAAAGAAGTCAGAATAGTGCGCTGCGGACTGCCACTGGTTGTTTGCAAATGACCCATGAGGATCATTTGCATAGTGAAGCGATGATACTTCCTGTTCATCAACATAATGAGCTGCTTTCGAAGCAGTTCTTGTTGGGTGCGTACAGAGGTGATCATCCGAACCATGGCACCCTCACTACATCAGCGCCTACCCGAATAAGATCGGATATCAGCATATAGAAGTTGAGCATAAATCGCTTTATCACTGATAGCAACATAGGGGAGTATGAGTATACTTCCAGAAGGGCCCAATTGCATAAAGATGCAACTGAACATGCAATTCGCTCGTTTAGGGACAATATTATATTAGGTGGAAGACCTCCTCCTATGAGAGCGAAAAACAATCTCCTCTCGGGTAGCACCAGGACGAAACTTGCACAGTTAAGATCCGGATGGAGCGTTATGCTCGAGTGCTACAGGGAAAGAATTGGGATAAGTAGTACAAATTGCTGCCCTGATTGCGGTCAATCACCGCATGATACTATTCATTTGTTCAATTGTCCGTCCCATCCAACACAATTGAGCCCTTTGGACCTCTGGTTACGACCAGAGGATGTCGCCTTTTTCCTAGACCTTGACACCTGCATTTCGGTTTTTCTTTCTCTTTCACAAATATTGCTTTGCACCACTACATTTTACTTCATATATAATAAATTGTATATATAGAATTTCCTGATACAGCTCACAAAAAGCTGTTACAACAACAACAACAATCTTACATTACACAAAACAACGTCGACATGATGCTTATTTTAGAAACCGATTTCACGTATAAAAGCTTTGTTAAAATAAGCAAATGTTTCGTATATCATGCTAACAATCTTGCTGACACAGCACGTGGTGGAACAGCCATAATAATTAACAATAATACAAAACATTGTCCATCTTAGCAATATACTGTTATCGTTAAACCCAGCTTGAAGTGATGAGGCAAAACTCATATACACAAGCCTCAATCAAAATATTGTTCATCTGATCCTTCCTATATGCCTGACCTCATGGGACACTACAAATTAAAAAAAAAAAAAATAACTAAAAACCGTTTCCAACTAATATAAGGGAAATTTAAAAAAAAAAAAAAAAGAGGACTGTGCAAGGTGTGTTAGTTTACTCGAGACCCTCAAGACAAAACCATATTAAACGGGTTAGCTGACCACAGATATTAGTTTAATTAAATAGACAAACGTCGCAGCGGACTTAGGCAGGTTGGGATAATCGAGGAGCAAGTCAGCCTAACTCACGGTCGCTTAGTCCTTCGGAGAGAAAGAATAATTTTTTCCGTGAATCTCGTTTTCATCTTTGTGAAAGCTGTTATTCTACAATGTTTGTCCGAAAAGAATATCAATTAGTCGATTAAAAAAATATTAATAGGATCGGTATTTCTGTACAATTTTTCCCACCATGATTTTTGAGACAACTCAGTCTATCCGATTGCTTGTCCAAAGCGATGGTGATCCAATATTTTGTATCCTGCTTCTACAAATCTTTAAAGCATTCCTCAAGCAAGTCATCAAATTTTGCATGCAAAAATTGGTTTTATTGTAATATAAAAAAATAAAATTTAATTTGTATGTATGTCATGTATTTCCTACTCCTCTAAAATAACTGCAACATATTATGATCTCGCTCAATTATATTTAATAGTATTGCAAATAGCATACTAATTATTCTTTATAAACAGTTTCTAAAAAACTTTAAAATTTACAATTTGCTACCTTCTGTATGTACACTTCCTCGAAAATCTGAAATTTTTACTTTAATTGTAAATATCTCAGCTAATGTTTTATGTATTGAATCAAACTGTGTTTTATTATTAATTTATCTTAACTAATAATGTTGTGCCACATTTTAATACTTAAAATTATAGTTTTAATTAATTTTATGCTGGAACATGTCAGAAAAGCACTACCGCAAGAGTCTACGCATGGAATACGATTACCGTTACCTAAAAACATTTTCATTCTTTGTATTGATAAGTGAGTTCTGCCCACTACTTTTCCAATTTTCCATCAATATATAGCTTTAAATTAATTTTTCCCCCATCCGCACAAATTTTTATTTCCGTTGAGTCTATGGCGCTATTAACGTTGATTTGACACTTTATTTGATTGAAAAAGAATGAATTAAAACTCCAAAGTGCGATAAGGATTTATAAAAATGTTTTTAAGTAACGGTAATCGCATATTTGCTCATTCCATGCGTTTGGCATGCAGCTGTATGTAGACTTTTGCTGTAGTGCTTTTCTGACATGTTGCAGCATAAAATGAATTAAAACTATAATTTTAAGTACTTTTCGAGCAAATGCATGCATAACCAAAACAAAATCAGCTGCTCATACGAATGCTAAATGCAACAAATATTTTTTCGGTGGACGCAGGTTACTACATATGTATGTATATTTTGTTATTCTAACAACCACAATATTCTCGATTCACATGTATTTGTGTATACGGTATAAAATAAAAAAAAAAAAATTCGGGATCGAACTACATACCACGACGTGCAGAACAACCACCCAACATAGCGGTGCACTAACGACACGGCTTTTGTTGCTGATTAAAAAAGTAAATATGTATATGTTTCATTAGATCTGATACTCCATTTTATATACAATAAATTTTCACAAATTTTATAAATAAATACCCGTCACGCTTAAGGTACAGGATAAAAATGGAAATGGCTAGTCATAAAAATTGTAGTCAAATCTTATTTATGACTTTTTCGACAGATGTTAATGAGCAGCGCTACAGTCACCTGATTACTTTCTTAAAATAATAATCCTTAAATATTTCTCTCTTTTTCTTTCTAGAATTTTTAACGTCGGCTATGTTTTTGGCGATTGTATTATTGGACTTAAATAATTATACCCATTTAAATAGGAATTGGTTTTTAATCAACACGAAACCTCTATCATGAATAAGGTTGTTACTGTCTAATAGTTTGTAAGAAGATATGAGTTTTTGGATTGTTGAAATGTATACACTGCTCTATTTAATTTCAGCTCCATATTTCTCCGTCCTCAACGAGCTTTGACTGGTGACTTAGCATAGATTTATATTTATATTATTTGCACGTCTTCCTTTCCAATCTAAAACTCTCTACTAAGTGTAAGAAATGCATGCCAACGTAACATCGGATCGTGGAGGATCATGGAGATTGCCGCCAGATGAAACGTTGCAAGTTCAAGATCCCAAGCAGAAAGATCAGGACTTGGATTTGGATGAAGGTCACAATTGGCGAAGCATTATATTTTCGCTTTTAGTGATCAGCTTTGTAATAGCTGGCATCATAACCGCAATTTATCTGTTGGGGTAGCTAATATCTTTTTATTTGTTTTCAATTATTTTCTAAAAAATTTTGTGTACACTATCAAGGTATGTGGACGAACTATTGTATTGGTCAGGACGTAGAATGATACTAGATGAGTATCTACAAGGAGAGCTTACACCAACGCGACTTCAACCATCTTGGGTTACAACTAAAAAATTTGTATTTCAAGCAGACGATGGAGGATTAGCAATATTGGATACAAGTACAAACTCAATAAATATTCTGGTAACCAATCATACCATTCGACAGTTAAATGTACGTGGCTATCAATGCTCGCATGACCTGCGATATGTTCTGTTTAGACACAATGTAAAAAGAGTAAGTAGGCAATTGAAACATATACATTTAAAATACGTATATATACAAGCATAACCAAAAATACTTGTATATGCATGAAAAGCGTTTAAATCGGTAAACAGGGTAGCTAAATAATGGCACAGTAACAAAATTCGCATGTGAAAAACATCGATGTGCCAACACTATTAGCACATGTATGTGTTATCAAATGAAAAAAACTCTTGACGAGGTAAAAATCAAGTGACGAAAGCCTACTTGCATATCACAAAACTTCTGACATCAATTTTGTGACGATATATTTATATTTTTCAAATATTTATATTTTTTTTTTTAGTGTATGGTTGGAATCGATTGTAATATGTAATTGAGCGTTCGTCATGCTACTAAACTTGTTATGCTATAAAATACAGCTTTTTTCCTAGGACATCAATTTATTTCTCTACATCGCAACATGACGAATGCTTAATTACATATTACAATCGATTCCAACTATACAAATGAAAAATAGAATTATGTCGTCACAAACATATATTCCCCCACAATCCCCCTCCCCACCTTCCCTTGCCCCACATTCCCCTTGCCCCACATTCCCCTTGCCCCACATTCCCCTTGCCCCACCTTCCCCATGCCCCACTACTTTACCTCCAATTCTCCTACCCCTCTTCTCCTGTCCCTCCCACCCCTTCTCCAACCACCCCTTACGCTGCCACCATTCCCCTGCCCCCTTCAATCAAATTAAAATGTACAGAATATTTTATCCCTCTATCTTAAAAGAAACGCGGCGCGTTGCTGCCCTTTCGCCTACCTCTCCTTCCCCTGCCCCTCCTTCTCCGTGCCCCTTTTCCTACCACGTCTCATACCACTTCTTCCCCTGCCCTTCTCCCTTCCTCCAATGTGAAACATTCATTTAGCAAGTGGCCGCCCTCGCGTGCTATAAGCTTATAAAATGGCCAATATCTTTTAAACAAAAAATCACCCCATTTTGGTCTTGGTATCATTTTGAAGGGCAAGAAATCTTCCTTTTTTTAAGACTAGTTTAAAAAAAAATCGATCATAGCATAATTTGTCAAAAATCGAAAAAAATTTTTCATTATTAAATTTAATAATAAAATTATCATTATAAAAAATTTTAATTAATACAGTTTTTTTTATTTTAATTTATCAGAAAAGGAGCTTTTCAAAGCATGTATTGTTTTTTAAAATTGCAATATTCTACTAAGAATTATCTACTCTTGAACGTACACGCGCATAGTGAAAATCGAAATATTCGAGCCCCAGTACATAGACTACCAGTCATGCAATATCCTTAAAACTTATTTTGTCTTATTTAATAACCAATAGTGACACAATATATAAAAACTTCAAATTGATTTGGAACATTTTTATATTTCACCTGATACACTTCATGAATAATGCCTCATACATACATGTACATAAGTACTAATAGTGTTGACACTTCAATGTTTTTTTACATGTGCGATTTATTAATGAATGTACGTGCAAGTTGCATATATACTCTTCACATAATTTTGGAGAATTCTTTCTATCCGGAACCCGAACATTGGGAAATTTGCATATTTTAAAGAACCTCTGATCCTTTTTTCGAATCAAAAAAAGTGATTTCGTTTTTCCGTTTTTCACTTTGCTCTTTTTGTTTACAATATACATTTCACGCTGCCAATTCTAAGTGAATTTAAATCGCGGTATGTATTTATCGTAAGGTCACAAAAATCCAAATCGTTCGCAAAAAATAACATATGTTGATATAATTTGACGTTCGTCGACGTGATTATGGAGCCCTCAACTGGGAGAAAAGTTTTAATTCAGTTAATTCAGTTTTTGCCAAATTTTCTCCCTGTCATATATTTTTTTTAAATAAATTCGTTTCGAAATTTGTTTCTGAGTCATAATTTGTACAGTGTGGCAAAATACAACACCAATTCAATGTAACTAATTCAAATATTTATTTCTCTTTAGCATCAAGCAGCCAAAGGTGGATTTATACAATACTATAGTATAAATCTACCTTGAAGCTACCGACTTTGGCATGCGCTCGTTCGTAAACGTGTGAAAACACGAGGGTTTTCGTTCCCATGGCTTGACAGCGTTGATTTAGAGGCGTAAGCATTTTCCGTGATAATCCTGTATTATTGATATTTTTATTATTGGAAACTTTAAAGAAAAATGGTCAAATGTCGACCACTGGGAGTTTTAATAAAAAGAAGCATAAAATAGAAAAATCTTTTATTTTTCTTCTCCTTTGCATCAATTGTCATGAATACTAGCTTAAAACACGGTTAGATATGAAAAAACTAATATCTGTCTGTCTGAATCGATTATATTTTTTCATATTTTATTATTTTTTGGATCTTCTCTTCTGAAGTCTATTAAAGTCTTTACAAATCTTATTACTATTTGTTATCACTGGGCTTGGAAGCTCAATTCTCCAGGGTCGTTTTTGGATACTATTTTATGTACTATTTTATGTACTATTTTATGTACATCACTCAGCGGTGATGGTTTAATCTTACAGTTCAATTGCTTTAAAACGAGCTATTTCATGTTTTACTAATGGAATATTAACATCATTTAGAATGTAACATACTGCACCAGTTATATTTCTTGTGGCCGTTCTCACGACTTAGAAATACATTAGAAAATACGAATTGGCAAGATATGCTATTGGCGGAATAATATTGAGTACTGCATGTCACGACTTCACAATTGTTATAAATTGTGGAGTATATTTCGTCTTTTTTTTTCTGTTATCCTTCAAAAATCGATGACTTTTTTGGCTGTTATTATAAAAATTCGATTATTAATCGGTTACTTTTGTCTTATTTATCGGACAGGTCCTACATACTGAACAGGTGGACAGTCCATGCATTTGCATTTGCAAACGCATAGAAACTATAAATTAGAAAAAAAAAATTGGATGAGAGTGAGCGCCGCCTTTATAGAAAAATACGGGCCAATCCATGAATATAATATGCACATTTGCATGTACAATTTTTTTTTTTATTATGAATTTACAATCTATCAATAAGACAATAAGTAAATTAGTTGAAAGTTCATAATATAACAGAAATAGCTGTACTCCAGTGAGAACAGCTTTTATATTAAAAATTCTATAAATAAGAGTTTATTTACAATATATACAAAATTTAATCTCTAAAAGGTAAATCTAACACATGATTTCTTTTAAGTCTTCGAGTTGTATCGCTATTATCTAGTAGGCCTATTGCCAAAACATTTAAATGATTATGTAGTCTCTCAACATACCTTGTGCTTATTCTACGTATTTCATATTTAATGTATGGAATATTTAAAGCATTGTGAATTTGGTCATTAGCCACAAACCAGGGGGCGTCAACAATAAGTCTAAGCGTTTTGGACTGATATCGTTGAAGAATTTCAATATTTAATTGGCTTGCAGTTCCCCATAATTGGACATATATAGATAGCATATGTCCACACAGGCTTTAAAATAGCCTTGTAAAGCCGAACTTTGTTCTCCAAACTAAGCTGCGATTTTCTCCCAAGCAGCCAATGCATTTTTTTTGTTTTTATGTTGAGTTTCTTTGTCTTGCCTTTAATATGACTTTTCCACGTTACTCTCCGATTTATATCGAGTCCAAGATAATTTGCGGAGTCACTATGAGGAATTTGTGAATTATTTAAAAATACTGACGGACAATCTCCTCTTCTCAGAGCAAATGTGACATGTTTCGACTTCTCAGTATTAACCTTTATTTTCCATTTCTTAAGCCATCGCTCTATTTCAACTATTTCATTTTGAATATCTTGAGATACTTCTGCCGCAGTGTCTTTAGATGCGATTATAGCTGTATCATCAGCATAAGTGGCTACTTGAACATCACTGACAACAGGAAGATCGGCAGTGAATATTGTGTAAAGGACAGGTCCCAGAACACTGCCCTGTGGAACACCAGCATGGATACTATATAGTTTCGATGTTTTTCCTTCCATTTGAACATAAAAGTGTAGATTGCTTAGATACAATTTCAATAAGAGGAAAAATGGAAAAACACTCGGTCAAATGCTTGTTGTATATCAATAAATGCTGCCGCAGAATACAGTTTTTTCTCGAATCCACTTGTATCCGCACTTATATCCGCTATACGATGACATTGCTCTGGAGTCCCATGACCTTTCCTAAACCCAAACTGATGTTCCGGTATTATATTGTATTCATCCAAAATTGGTAACAATCTACTCATTAGTATTCTTTCGAATACTTTGGAGAATGTCACCAGCAAGCTAATAGGACGGTATGACGAGAGAATATTTTCAGGCTTGTTTGGTTCTGGAATCATTATCACCTCCGCACATTTCCATTGTGTAGGAAAGTGATCCAGCCTCAAAATCGCATTGTAAATTAGTGCTAAAAATTTAATACACTTTTGAGAGAGCATTTTCGTAACTCTTCCGTCTATTTTATCATAGCCTGGTGACCTTTTTTGATTCAGTTTTGCAAATTCTTCTTTGATTTCAGACACAGTAATTCTACGAATTGGCATGCACATTTGACAAGGTACATCCAGAAACTCTTTTATTTCAGTATCTTCAGGTGCAAGATTTGAATTTGGTTGAAATGTTGTTTGGCGGTTTTACACCATTCTCCATTATGATTACGTATAGCAACATTTCGTTTTGCAGGTCGTTTTAAATATTTGGTAGCTCTCCAAAGGCTTTATTCATAGTCTTTCGTGTTAGGATCCAGACTTTTGAAAAACTCTGCAGTTGCTTCATTTCTTACTTCGTGCAAGCGTTTTTTAAGTTGGAATGATGCTGTATTGTACCTAGTTTTATCTGCTGGACATCTACTGGTTTGCCAATTTTTCCGAAGCTTTCGCTTATTATTTATAAGGTTCCTAAGCTCAGCTGATATAAAAATAGTATTCGCTATAGAACTTTTGGCTGGTGCAGTACACAACAGACCTGCTTCATGTATAATGTTTGTAAATGATTCCACAGCCGTATCCACTTCTAAACCAGTTTTGAGAGATATATTAGTAGTTAGTTTCGTATCTATCCAATCTTGAAATGCTAAAATATCTGTCCTAGATGTGACAATTTTATATTTATTTGATAGTGTTGGAAGAGCAGTGCCATATGTAATTATAATTGGCGAATGGTCTGAACTTAGGTCATAGTTGTCCGAAATTTCCAGATGATGCCGTGGTATTCCAAAATAAACTGCAAAATCCAAAAGATTCGGTATTTTGCGGGGGTCTGATGGCCAATACGTTGGTTTTCCCGTAGACAGTGTTGAAAAATTATTGGTTTTTATGCATTTATATAGCTCCTTTCCTTTGGGATTTGCTAACCTTGATCCCCATCAAGGATGTTTGGCATTATAATCTCCACCAACAATAAATTTACAACCAAGTTTTTTGAAAAAGTTACAGTAATCTTGTTCTTTAAAACAAAATCGTGGTGGAAAATACACTGCACCAACACTAATATCAAATGACATGCATTCAACATTATTGCAAGCAGCCTGTATAGCATTTTCTTTAACTATTTCCATGATATTATATTTAAGCCCTCTTTTAATTAATATTGCAGAGCCGCCATGAGCTCTATTATCTGGATGATTTGCAACTATTAGATCATATCCATGAATTTTAAAGTGTGTCCTGTTGGTAAAATGAGTTTCTGATACCAAGAGGATATCAATGTAATTAGATTTAAGGAAAAGTTTTACTTCTTCTGTGTGGTTGGAAATGTACAATTTTAATACAAAATTTTAATTTTGTTTTTTTTTTTTGTCTTCAAAAGAGATAATATTATTTATTAAACGAAATATTTAAAAGTAGGCGATTAGTGTCCTGCTACCTTGTAGGCAACTTAATCTAATCGGAATTTGGAAACGATTATTTACAGCTATATACATAGGTTATATATAGATTTTAGGAGAGAGTAAGTAAGTAAGTAATTAAGTAAGTTTTGTAGGGTGTTTGACTATTAACTATGGAAATATTTAAGCCAAGCAGGTCTTGAGGTGGCGTTTGAGCCTTCTTCTCGTTCTAGTACGGGGGGAGCATACCTAGGGTTGCGATACCTAGTTAGGCTGTTTGGATGAGATTCCAGCGTCTCAATGCATTTTTTGTTTGTTTAGAAACAAGGCTGACTGCATGTAGACAATTGTCATGTTTGTAAACCAGCTTTAAACGTATATTAATAACACTAGCTTAAGTTAACTAATTCTACAATACTACAAATTGTATTATTAATTATCTTGCTCATACCATTCTATCATGCTTATCATACGTTATGTCCTTGTACCTTGTCATACGTTATGTCCAAATGGAATCGTCCATTTTGTTAAGCAGCATTTCTGCTTTAGGTATGGTGCTCATCTATTAACGTTATTTTATAATTACCTGTGATTCGAATCTGTAATAAATCATCACCAGTAGAGTCAGTAAACGACAAACATAATTTTACATCGTCTGCATACATTAATGTAGATGAGATAAAACCTTAGGATGATTATTTATAAATAAGCCAAAAAGTTAAGATACGAGACTTGCAGGAAAATTGTAATTGTTCCGTGATAATCCGCTATATCATATATCGGATTTGCTACCTTTTATGTGCAAAGGAATTATAAATGATTCCTTCCAAAACGCTGGTACTTTTGATTCTTTTCGAGACAGTTGAAATAAGTGTAACAAGGAATCACACAAGAGACTAAGAGACTATTCACATCTAACTATTGACGATGTTTTTTCCATGCCCTAACTTAAAATACACCAACATACGGACTGATTCGACCTTCGCGTGCGGTATACAGGGGCTTCCGAACGTTTGTAGTTTTTTTTTATGATATATTGATTTACACAGGTGACTCTGAAAAGTTAATTGATGCAATTAAAATTACTTTGAGCAGACTGAGAAATAATGGACTAAAACTCAACCGATCGAAATTGGTATTTGCCGCACCTTCCTGCGTCTCAAAATCCATTCCAAAGGAATTCAGAAGCCAGATGCTCATGTTAAAGCGGTGCGGGATTCACCGAATCCGGCTTCAGTTGGAGAAGCAGATAGGGCTTACATGGAGATGGAAAATGCATTGTGCTCCTCAGAAGTTTTGATACCCAACGATCAGTTATTGATGGTAACATATGTCAGTCAAGTTGGTTTAGGAGCAGTTTTGTCACACCGATTAGCTAATGGGCAGGAGCACCCGAACGCATATGCAAGTCGCACATTTACATTAACAGAACAAAAGTATCCACAGATGGATAAAGGTGCCGTAGTCATAGTATAGGCCAGTGAAGAAATTTTTCTTATATCTTTACGCACGCAATTGAACGTCACAAGACATTGACACAAATTATTCATCTAGATAAGTCTCTACTGGCCTTATGTATAAGTCGAATGGATAACTACGCGCATTTTTTTTTTTTGGCAAATTTTGACTTCGACGTCATATTCAAATGATTGGCGATTCTCGTATTAAATAACTGTTCTGCGAAATATCCTGCGTTTTTAATTTGAAAACGTGTGAAATGAAAAAATTTGGCCAATTTATCCAGTTTTTCGACCAAAAACAGATGGGTGCGTTACCTATGCCACATAGCAGAAGAAACGAGAGTGGATAGCAATTTGTGGCAAATTGTAAAGCATCTAGAAAATGGGATATAAGTCACCAGTAATGAATTACAAACTGATGGATGTCTACTGTTTCAACACAGAGTAGTTATTCCCACTACAGTTCAGCAAAGAATTTTAAGAGACCTACATTTAGGACACGTAGGAATTGTAAGAATGAAAGGATTTGCACGGTCATATGTATATTGGCCAGGACTTGATGCTGATATCGAGAATGTAGCGAACAGCTGTGACAATTGTGTAAAGAATTCACGTAACTCACCTAAATACAGAGACCATCACTGGGCATACCCAAAAGAACATTGGGAAGGGGTGCATATCGACTATGCAGAACCACTTGCAGGAACAATAATAACAGATGCATACATCAAGTGATTAGAAGTCAAAACCACTAACTCAACAACTTCATCGGCTCCTATTGATATTCTCGATGATGTTTTCGCAGCATACGGTTTTCCAAGCATTCTTCATTCGGACAATGGCACAAATTTTAGCTCACAGGAGTTCTGAGAATTTTTAATAAGAGTCGCAGTGAACATCCACAAACGTACTCCGCCATATCATCCGTCAACTAATGGACAAGCAGAGCAATCAGTACAGGCAGTAAAAACGCTCAGCATTATAAGACAATGGAAACAACTAAAGCAACACTTTGAGCAAACTTAAATGTCTTTCTACGCATTCGACCACCGGACAACCGCTATCACAATTATTTTTAGGACTTTTCCTCCGTACAAGAACAGCAGTATTTATAAGCCAAATCTGATTATCGATTATTTGACGCAGGAGAGATGATTTGGTTTTTGTCAAACAACCCTCGAATGGACAGGTGGATAAAAGGAAGGATCAAGCGACGACCAGGAGATCTTCATTATGAAATTGAACGTGGTTGCAAAACCTTTAAGTGGCACATCGACCAGATGCAAAAGTTTGTTCAGAATTACAAACCAGGCCCTACACCAGAAGCAGATCAAGAAAGAGACGCACAGCAAATCATAACGAGTCTTACATTCGTTACTACTCAAGCAATGATGTGCCATCGCATAGAATTAAGGGAGGGGAAGAATTGTTATGCTTGTAAACCAGCCTAAAACATATATTAATGACACTAGCTTAAGTTAACTCATTTTACAATACAATTGTATAATTAATTGTATATCATAATCATATTGATTCCATAATTACTCTCAGAGTTTTGTTTTGAGACCGAGAGAGAGGTTAGGAGACAGCTGTCAACTGAAAGCTTGTCAACCAAAAAGAGACAACAATTGCTTAATACAACACCTCTATATAAGTTGCAGCCTTGTGGTATTCGTATATGAAATGGACGGAAACACAGAAGAGACAGACAAAGAGAATTGTGTAAACGACGCTTGCATATGTTTGCTGTTGTCTGCCGATCCCTCTTGTCCCATTCTCTCCCTCTTCACCAACGAGTTCTATATCCGTCATTTGACTCATTTCTTACATATTTTTAGAGTAATTTCTATCCGCTGAACACGAAAAACATACTGATTTTTTCATAAGGGCCATTCACCAATTTAATGGTATATTTGTGTGTTTCATGTTTGATTATACTTAAAGCATCATCGAGTGTGAATGGCAAGGTCGATATATCGCTAGAAAGGGGATTTAATTATCCGTGAACAGCATTGAATTCATTTAATTCAAGTTCAAAATTCGTGCAATTTATAACGAATTTGATACATTTTTCTCATTGGCATACCTTTTTCAACAACAAATAATTTCAATATCCGAAGTTTCGCATTTTTAATCGATAGCCTAATCAATTGCAAACATATTAATTCCAATCATACCGAGAACGAATACAAAATCAAAATGTTATAAAAGAAAGAAGAAAAGGGGCGAATTTTAGTTTGCTGCTAAATCATGGTATTTATTTATTCATTTATTGAATTTTAAATTAATGAAAGTTACGGGGACTTAGCTTAAATTTTAATACTTCTTTCTATCATAACATTTTAATTTTTTATCTGACCATCATTCGATCGAAACGAATTTGGTATCGTTGGACCGATAATTTAATCACTTTTCTAGCGCTCATTTCAAACGCCATTCACCCTGGAAGTAGTTTAAGTAGAATCTTACATAGAAAATAGAAAATATACCATTATATATTTATGCGAATGGCCCAAAATAAAAAATAAAAAAAAAAAAAAAACAATATGCTTGTTTGTATGTAAACTAGAGCTATAAAACTAATTATTTATCGTGGACAGGATAGGTACTCCTTTCAAAAATTTTGTCAATTGAGGCGAGATGATTGTATTTCAGGTAGTCATCAGTGCCAACTGTTGCTGATTGCAGCGCCGATTCCAAAAACCCCTTGGCACATGTATATCCCAAATTGTCTTTCGCAGGACTGATCAAGTGACATATCTTCACTACAAATCTTTGGGACTAAGCCAACACTACAGAAAACCGCAATAAGTAGCTGAAAGAACTGTGTTGCGATGTCATTTTCTAGAAAGGATTGGCAATAAAAAATATGTGAAAGGAGCATTTTACTTTCATGCACACGTAAAAGAGTCCAGAATTCTAAAGAGATACTGAGATAGTTTTATTCACAAACTGGTACATATTTAACCGTGAGTACAATATTTTAATCGAGGATAAATTAATGATAGAATGAATAATTTCACAGTTGGCGATGAGCAAAGGAGCTCGTGAGCATTGACACAGCTTACTGATTTGCTTAAAATTCACGCAGTGAAAGCTCAATTCATGATCAATTCTCAACTCTGGTTTTGTTCTTCTGGACAATTTACTTTGAAGCGGTGTTGATATGAATTCTACTAAAATGCCGGACGGACATACACTATCTGCAGATACACTATTCTGCCAACGGTAAGGTTGAAACTCCAGAAAGCTACAGAAATATTTTTTTTACAAATTCTTGTACAATATCTGGAGATGCACAGGTATACAGATGCGAAACCTCCGAAAAATTTTAATAACTTTATTGAAACCGAAGACATAATACCCGTCACTCGAAATTCCAAATCGTACACCAGGTGCATTTTAGGTGAAGCCGACAATGAAAAATAAAAACGAGAAAAACGTTAACGCCGGTTGAACCGCAGTTCTGATACCATTCACACGAAACTTCAAATAGTCTTGTAAAACATAAACATGATTTGTATAGAGACTACCCCAAAAAGTGGGTGGAACACGCCAATCTGATATTGATTTAATTAAAGAAGTTTTACATACGAAAGCACACAAGTGTGCTGTGGGTTTGCATCGGGGCTACTCCACAACTTGGCGCTACCCCAGCCGGACATAGATAGATCAACTCGTCTCGTATATGTATATTTTATGAGGTCAAGCATTCAAGTCAAACTGATACATCCAATTTACACTGTGTGAATGGTAAAAAATAAATATCAATTATTATGTTACACCATTCAAACATAGTGTGAAATGGTATTATCAGTTTATTTGAAAGTTTGTAACGTTTTAAAGAAGGTATCGTAGACCCCATAAAGTATATATATTCTTGATCAGCTCGGCGAGACTAGTCAGTTTAGCCATGCCCGTCTGTCAGTATGAATGTTGCGCATTTTTTGAGCACCACCGACAACTTTGACCTTTTGTACGAAATTTTTTTCATTGCTATCAATATCGACGTGAAATTTAATATAACGGCTTGAAATGTATGGACACTTTACATAAATATCAAGGGGCGTGTACCGAAAACTTTTGAGATTTTGTATCAAAACTTTCTTATTACAGAAAATATCGACTTTAAATTTAATATAGTGGCATTCTTATGGACAAACCACAGGCGATCAGCTTATATAAACAATTGTCTGCCTGTACTTGCAAAATTGAATTTTGTAGAGACGATGTTATTTGTTCTTCTTGATGAAGCAAATGTAAGCTTTGGATACAGGTATGACGGTCTTGTGTAAAAATTATACTGTACAGTTGAACTAAAACTTTAAAATCTATCCATGCTTTTACGGTCAGTCCAAGCATTTCATATGCAAGATGTGAAACATGGTCAAAACGGTTTAAAGCAAAACCATATCTAATTATCCAATTAAATGCAACTTTCAATCTTTGTTGGCTCACTGAATCGCAGTTAACGAAAATTTCAACTTCATAAAAAAGTGTTGGTATTAAATATGTTTTTGCAATAAAGCCTGCATATGAATGGCAAATATTGTTGTGTTATGAATAGTGATCGTAGAATACTAAATGTTCATCCTGTCGCTTTAATAATCTGGTTATTCCAAGATAAGGTTCTATTGATCTCAATACCTAGATTGTTTGCTCTATCTACAGATTCAATTTTCGAATCTTGTAAGGAAAGTTTTTGCAAGGGAGCTAGGTTTATACATTTTTTGTAAATGACAATACATTTTGCTTTAATATGGAAAAACCAGTTTCGAGGAGAAGTTCCAAGAGCATAATGACAATACATTTTGATTTAGCTGGGCAAAGGCGCAGTCTATATTGTTTCGAACAGTCACATATTGCCACGAGTTCATTATTGCACACTGTAACACCATCGTCTATTAGCTCCAAGGGACGACTAACATGCATTTGGACATCAGCAGCATACATAACTAAAACCATAACGAGTGCTTGACGTAGCCAGTAACGCTAACTAAGACTCAGCGTCAGAGCTAGATCGTTTGAGGGCTTTCCTAACGGAAACGGCAACTGCAACATAAGGTTTTGTCTTTTGTACACTAGCCCGGATATGGTTGAGTTAATTTATTTAGGATCTTCTGCGTCTCTTTAATAAAACGGAGAATGTCCTTAGACGAGGTGTTTCTGATCTCATCAGATGTAGTAAAAGGTTTGTTCATCTGTACAATTCTGAGCCTGGCCAAGAACGGGCAATCGCAGAGCAGATGTAAACTAGTTACGTCATCCTCAAGACAAAGTCTGCACTCTGTTTCTGAGGAGACCTAGTTTATTTAAGTGGATGATGGCCGGTGAGGTAGCCCAAAAGCAACGTCAGATCAGATCTATTAAGATATGCGTTGGTTTTAGGGTATATATGACGGGTTAGTAGCTTGGCCTGCCGTAGACCAGGATGTTGTATCCAGTACCGGGAGGCAGTGCGTTTAAACCGATCTACTATGAAAGATTTTGACTTAGCCCAGCTAAGTCCGGAAAAAGGCTCTGGTACTATGAAAGAAGTTGCCGAACCAGTCCTGGCTAGTTCATCAGCAATGTCGTTGCCCGCGATTCCCTTATGGCCAGATACCCAAATAAATAGCGACTTTACAGCCGATTTCCAGTTGTTGGAGGATGTCGCAACATCGAAAAACCAATTTCTAGGAGAAGTTCCAAGAGGATAATGCTTTAATAGCCGCTTGGCTATCTGAAAGAACGGTTATATTGGCCCCTTTGGGAATTTTATCCAAAAGATGTCGGACGCAGACCTCGGATTGAAAAACTGTGGGCCAGGTACCCATGTCAATAGAGATCCTGGTGTTCGGTCCGAAGCACCTGTGCCCGTATCTGCAAGTGAACCAATTGATCGTAGATGCTCCAGTACCAGGGCTGTTCCCCTCCCAGTCTGATCGACTGGGAAGAAGAACTGAGAAGCGTCTGCCGCAACGCAGTTCCGTGGACAAACAATCTGAAACGTTGCAGATTTCGATGCCAGGGATAAGTTTAAGGATACTAGAGTGATTCAATTCACCTAGTGTCCGACTGTCTACAGTCTGAAGTCTCATAGGATCTATTGCTGCTGAGGATTGAATAAAAATGTGCGGCGGAGGTAGACCGATGATCGTTGCAGTTTGTCGCACTGTCTTATTGTACATGTCTGCAGCAGTTTTAGCCACCATACAAGGGCGGCGTAAGTTACTATAGGTCTCACCATTGAAGTATAGATCCACCGGATCATCTTTGGTGAGAGACCTCACTTTTGGCCAATTATGGTTTTGCAGTACGTTTTGGGTACGTATTCCAATTCAGTCCTTTGTCAAGGGTGACTCCCAAGAATTTTACCTCATCGGAAAGACTCAAAAGTGAGCTTTGAATGTAAGCTGGACCCAGATCCAATTTGTACTTCCTTGAGAAGGGTACCAAGACCGCTTTTTGTGGGTTAATCCTGAGGCCCTCCATGGCACACCAGGTGGTCACAGTCCGAAGAGATGAAAACATTATGTTCGACACCGTATCCCCGATGTCGTTGTACCCTTGTGAACTGAGCTTGATTAGGAGCTCGTCTAAGAAGATATGTCACGTTGATTTAACATGGCTTCAACCCAGGCAATTGTGAGACTATCTATACCCCTCTGCATTAGTGCTCGAGTGATGAAGCCATAACCCGTATTATCGAAAGCACCCTCAACATCAAGAAAAGGACCTAGCTCTGTTTCTTTTGAACGAAACATTCTTTCGATCGTACCGA
>JAWNNQ010000099.1:0-47947 GCA_035044765.1 Leucophenga montana | reverse complement strand
TAAACCGCCGCCGCTACTCATGATGCTATTTTTAGCACAGATGCAGCAGGTGCAGGCGAACTGATAACTGAATTTTTTTTTTTTTTTTTTTTTTTTTTTTTGCAAAAGAAATAGTAATGTGTCGTTTGATCGCAATGCAATACGACTTTGCACTTTGACAGTCCGATTGTAACTTAGACCAAATATAAAATAAATAAACTACGATTGAAGCCCTACACAATACAAAAAGTGCAAGATATAAAAGAGCAAAGGTGTTCAAATACTTGGACGTTAGTGGGAAGCTTGAAAATCTGAACTCTGATGAAAAAATTTTTACGTTTCAGCAATATGTAAACAAACAAAACGATAGTGTATGATTAAAGTGCAAATCAAAAGAATTTGCTCTGCGAAAACAAGCTACTTTTATACTCACAACACAGACTGTGAATAGTATTATAATTTAGTCACAATGTTTGAAACGCCTTAAAAGAAGCATCGTAGACCCCATTAACTATATATATTCGTGATCAGTGCGACAAGGCTAGTCGATCTAGCTATTTGTGTCTGTGCGTTGCTTCCAGTCCTATTCTCTCAATTTTTAAAATATTGATTTGGTTTTTTTATAATCAGAAGTAACTGAAGTTCAAAAATAATTTACCCACCAGAAGGTATAGCTCCCATACAGAAACACTTTGTATTTATTTTGTTTTAACAAACATGTTTAAATTAAAGCAATTATTTTCAAATAATTGTTTGGACACGGTGAATACAAATATTTGAGGCATTGATAAACCGTATAGCGTGCAGCCTAATATCCAAACGATTGGGGTTCGATCCAAAATTAAATTTTTAAAATGATTATTTCTAATTATTTTATGCACAATATAACTATCAACAACCATCAAAATTAAAAAATCGTGCCATATACTCGTACGTATATGATTAAATTTTATTACATTAAAACTTTTTAAATATAAGTATCCCTTGATTTATGTTACTTCAGCTGCGATATTCCACAATTGAAGCAACTACAACAAATGAAGTAAAAAGATAAAATGTGAAATATGCTATTACAGTCACAAACACAGTCGTTTCCTATAATAATATGAGCAAACTATATTTTTTACTCGCGTAGATATCGTAAAAAAGTGATAAAAGGAACTCGCGAGCGAAGTACATCTATTATTTAGTTTAATGTGTTCTAAAATAAGGAAGTCAACTCTTAGGTTATCGAAATCGTTACAAGTTTCAAAAGATTTAATCATTTCAATCAAATTAAAATGAAATGTAATTATTTTATTTCATTTTAATTGAAATAAAAGATTTCTTCTTTTAACTTTAAAGAGAGTGGGTACTCGAACCCACTGTGGCAAAACGCTATTCGGGTAATCACATATATTATATTCTGCTTGCCCAAGTCACCTCAACGTATTGAAGTCAAATCTATGTGATAAATGGAGATGGCACACATACGCTTACACCTTGGTTGCTATCTTCGTGACCATCTCTGATATTAAGGATATGTCTACGGAACTTAAAAAAAAAAATTCCTGAAACAGTTAATTGTAATCAAAGCAGCCTATAAAAAAATTATTCAACATTTTCAATAACATTTCGCAAAAAGAATAAATTTTAAACTTAAAAAACTAAATCTATGTTTAATTAACTTATATGAAGTATTCTGCATGCTCTGTTTTCATAAGGTGTAATTATAATTTAAAAAAAAAACTTACGTTTACGTGTCACTTGAATTTCATTGAGCTGATCATTTCGCTTTTGTGATAGATTCACGAAATGGTTTTGCAGCATAATCCAGAACTGTTGGTGTTCACGTATCTGCTGCTCCGCGTTTTGTATGGACTTCTCAATTTGTTTAATCTGTCAATGAATATGAAATATGAATAGCTGTAAACTTTTGCTACCGGTAAACAATTATATATAAAATTATATATAAAATAACCTTTAATTCAGTTGGATTGCCAGCTGCTTCGCCGAAACCCTGCATGGCCGCTTCTATTTGTTGATTAATTTTTTCAAAGCTTTTCATTTTTAATTCAATTTGTGTTTGAACTCCTCTTAGCTCAGCATCTAAAGCATCGGACTTTGCTTCGGCTATATCTAAACTATTTTGTAGAACTGTATTTTCCTTTTCGATGTTGAATAGTTCACCACGCAATCGCTCTAAGTCAACTAGAGCAGATGCTAATTGATTCTGTGTTTTGGCCAACGTTAAATCCATTTGCCTGCGTTGTTCTTGAGATTTGTTCAACAGTTTCAGACGATAGGCACTTGCTTTGTCTGTTGTTAGATGTTCTTGTGCCAATTTCAAAATAGTTTCCTCTATTTGAAATTTATTTTGATATTGCTTATCCAATTTAAAGTTGAGTCTTCGTAATTCGCTTTGCACTTTCGTTCCTTCCCTTGTTGCCTCTTGGAGATCCTTCTCAGTACTAGTTAACCACATTGGAAGCTCATCTAATTTCACCTGAAGTGCCGCTAGTACATCGGCTTCTTTTTGACCTGGAAATCAATATTAATTGTGGAGGTTCTTTTACTTTATAAAATACTTTCACTTACATTCTCTTTTTAAACTATTGAAATCCTCTGTTAAACGAAGCTTGAACGACTCAAGTTTATGATTGAGTTCCATTTCTTTTCCAATTTGCTTTTTAATTGCTTCAATTCCAGTTGTATTTAGTTTAATTGACTCCTGCTCCTTTCTGATGATAATTATTAATTAAACTTTGCTCGAACATTTGTGATACAAATTGTATCTAAGAGTTTCAATTCAAATTAAGTAGGAAAATTGACATACTAAAGAAACTACTTTTATCAAGATCACTAACTTTATTCACAAATTGGCCAAATACAATCCTTTAACTAAACTCAACCTTACCGGCTTAAAAGATTTGGGCCAGCTTGACGGTGATGACCTAATGAGTAAAATACCAGCATACGCCCGTGCTGCAGTTTTCACTTCCGAACAAACTGTTATTCACTTTCAGGATTCAGGATTCCGCCGTTTTAATTTACTTGACATTGAGAATATGAATTTCATATTGCCAATGCTAAACACAAACATCCGTTAGGACATGTATCCCCTGGGTAAGCCACGGAATCTCCGTGGTTAGCAAATTGTGAGAAGGCAACCAACTCCCCTTAATTAGCGGTTGTTAGCCTGGGTTTGGTTTCCGCCACCGCAAAATAAAATTTTACCAGTGAAGACCCAAAGGAGGCCTCGGATACAATTCCCCATTGATTACGACCCCCGCAAACGATTTAAGGACCATGATTTACGGATATGCACCTGGAATGTCCTGTTCCTACACAGGGCTGGAGCAGGGCGAGCGCCTGGCTGCGATACGTATCAAGGCTAAGTATAAAGTCTTAAATTCGATTCACAATTGTGTTACTTCAAGAATATCCAGACAGCAGCCGAGTAGATCTGTACGAAATGTGTCACTATGTAAAAAATTATTCTGTTTGTGTATGGCAGGAGATGACTACATATTCTTCTATAGTAATACGATTTGTGCAACAACTGACAGATTGTCAGAGGTGGACGTTAAGCTGAGCCAGGAGCTATCAGTTACAATTCTATTGTCCAATTACCCAAGAGCATACGAAAATTTCGTTATAGCCATAGGACGCGGGGCAGTTTGCTCACCTTAGACATTTTAAAAGTAAAATTGCTAGAAGATTGGTAGCACAGAGGACACCCAGAGGAGCGTATATGGTGCAGTGAGAAACGGGCATTTAATGCAAAAACACAAAGCCGGCACGAAAGAAAGACCAAATACTGTTATAAGAACCAATACAGAAATAGTAGAAGCAAAGAAGAAAAACAAGAAGCAGTGCAGTATCAACCTCAATCACAACAACAAAAAGAGCAGTCATCTGCAGCTCTGGCGGCGACTGATTCTTCTTTTCTTGAGAGCTCGAATTGGGGTTAGATAGTGGCGCCACAGCGCATATTTGTTATGTGCGCCGTTTATTTAAAATATTGATTTCATAGGTGGAAAATTTGTTAGCTGAAACCAATGTCATAAATGCAGTCGGCAATAGAGACGTTACAATTCATAAAAAACAATTTTTTGTACGCAGTGCAGAATAGAGCAGAAGTGGGGCATAATAGATATGGCCATTTAAATTATGGCAGTTTGATGAATATTGCGAAAAATAAGATAGAGCTTGGCTTAGAGAGTGTAAATATCTCAGACAAGTTACAGTGTCGAACATGTATGAAGAGTAAAATATATACAAACTTGTTCCTAGCAGGGTCGAAGAGTCGTGCAAAACAACCATTGGAGCTTATATATGTTGGTTTTTTTCGAAGCAAGCACTTGGAGGTTCGACATATTTTTCAACATTCATCGGCAACAAGTCGTGGCTCATTTTCACGTACTTCCTCAAATAAAAGGACGAAGTATTTAAAAAAAAATTTCAGTTTAACAACATGGCAGAGTGTTAGACTGGAAAGAAGATTGGGGCGAATCGCAGCTACAATGGACGTGAGTTCATCATCAAGCGTTTTGATGATTACTTGAAGCAGCACTGCATAACAGTCTAAAACAAAATGGCGTGGCGGAAGGGGAAAACAGAACACTTGCCGAGATGAAAATAAGTATGCTTGTGCATTCTAATTTGGTAGAGTTTCTATGGGCAGCGACAACGCAGATAGCGTCCTATATTTGAAAATTTACTTTATTTTAAGTAAAACGAATATGATTCTTTATTAAGTGATAACTATTTCTATTAAATTATTCACGACTTATTAAATTACTTTTTAATTTGCACGGAGTTCAATTAAAAGATGCTACCGATATTAAGAATTGGATTTTATATACGTGCAATATGATTGTAAACATGAAAAAACGCCAACTTCGTTTAAACCGAAGCTCTATTACCATTCACACGGGGGTGGGGTATGAAGCTACCATCTACGCCAAATAGCCGCAGCGTTATAAAGCATTTCACTGTATTTATTATAACATTCACACATACTGGGGTTTCACAGAAATCTCTTTCACCTTAATTCCGACCTAAATCAATTTCGTAGGTGTCACAGAAATATCTTTTATACCGTTTGAAATCTTCAACCCTTTGCTAGGTGAAATTGTTGATTGCATATATAAACTCATCAAATCATAAGGTAAAATTTTGTTTATGTGCTAGTTTAATGTATTTTCTTCGTGTCTTAGGATTTGAACCTTTAGCACATTTTATTATTTAATTTTAATTTATAAAAATGTGTATTTATTTGCTGAAAACCGTCTAGGTCGGTTTACGCAACCACAACGAATGACAGATAAAAATATTTTATAGCAACAGAGTTGCCAATTCAAAATTAATTTTTTCTCGCAACATAAATCATAATTTAGTTTTGGGTATTTTCTAAATTAAATATATTAATAAAATAAGTAATTCAGACACATCACATCAAATATAGACTTCACAATGTTCTCCAAGTAAATCTGAAAAATATTTAATTTACATAGTCTGTAATCAATTTTTGTTATCTACAACAACTATGCACAAACACTAAAAACTGTTTTCTATGAAATCTCCGCGATTTCTATGATACCTACAAAATTTCTCTGTGAAATTAAAATCACCAGACGGAATTTTGTCAAGTGCAGCGGTGGGCCCGAAATTTTGAATCGGGAGCAGTACAACAACATCTACAACAAACAGAGTTTTTGAAGTAACAAATCTAAGCAAAATTAACACTTTTATGATGTTGTTTGGTTTATTAAAGTAAAAAAAATTCAACACTGAAAAACATTATTGAAACCATTTAAATTTATTTTATTCATTTATCAATTTTTCGAAGTCTACTTTTTCTTTACTTATAAAAGTGCGCAATAAATCATCAAGATCTTTTTTTAAACCATCTATTGTTGACAGCATTGTCACCATGGACTGCTTCGGTGTTTGAAGCTGTGAATTCAAAATATTTAAGAATCTAGTAACGTCCGTTAAACATGCATGGAGACTCAAATAATGTCGTCGAATATTGTAATTTATTTTTGAACTTATTACACGGCAAATAAGGCATTTCCAAATTATTTAATTGCGAAAAAAAATACTGAGTCTCAAAATCGGAAAATTCCATTTTTTCAGCCATTAGTAATTTTACTTTGAAAAATTTACAAATCGCAGTTCAATCACTTAGTAAAAATCGTAACACATCAAAACCTACTTCGCTTTCTTACTCAGTGAACAAGACGCGGCAGAAGTCATAAATCATAGCAAAATGAACTCTTTTATGACTGTCCGCGTCGCAACGAAAATCGTGTGTGGTTGTTGTTTCGTTTTCGGCCGCGCCGAAAGTTGTTGTTGTCTCGTCGAAAATCGCAAGCATGCATAAGTAACGGTTTTAGCACTCATAGCAACGAGTGCAAGAGCTTGCCCACCGCTGGTCTAGCAATTTCTGTGACACCGCCGACTAGGTCAGTTTACCCAACAATATAGAGTTACGCGTAAAAATATTTGATATCAATAGAGTTATCGATCGAAACGTGTTACATACAATTTAAAAGGCCTTGAAACATACTTTCAGAAAATGTTAAAACATACTTTTGAATAACCCCAGTCCGAAATATAAGGTTTGAAAAATACATACCCTTAGCGTTATTGGGGCTCGTGGGGGCTATCACCTCAAACTTACTATACCATTCACACATAGTGTGAAAGTTTGTACCGCATATTAAAGGAGGCATAGTAGACTCCATAAAGTGTATTTATTTTTGATCAGCTCGACGAGACGAGTCAATCTAGCCATGTCCGTCTGTCTGTCTGTCCGTCTGGCTGTCTGTATTTTGTTGCGTATTTCTTGGGGACGAATTTTAATGCTATCCAGTTGAAATTTTGCACACACAATTCTTTTTATTGCAGTTTTATAGTGTCAAGATTGACCCCCACGCCCACTTTTTTGGGTAGCCGCCATACAAACCCAGCGCCCACTTTTGACTTTTTGTATAAAAAACCTTTTTATTGTAGCCAATATCAACTTATTAATTGATATGGTAACTTTTAGTGGACAGATGCTTGACATATACATTAATGGGTGGGACTCGCCCACTGTTTGGGGTAGCCCTCATACAAACCTACTGGCCACTTTTGACTTTTTCGTATGAAAAACTATTTTTTTGTAGTCAATATCAATATGAAAACTTCTTTATTAAAGTCAATATTAGGTTGAAATGCAATGTGGTGCATTTTTATGGTCAGTCGATTAACACACATTGACTAACTGGCGTGGCATGTCCACTTTTTGGTGTAGCCCCTATGCAAACATACTGCACACTTTTGTGTTTTTGTAAGAAAATCGTCTTTATTAAAGTCAAGGTTGAAATGCGATATGGTACCTTGAAATTTGATTTGGTGGATTTTAGTGGACAACCGCTTCATATACATATAAAAATGTGCGTGTATCGCCTACTTATTGAGGTAGTCCCATACAAACCCAAAGCTCACTTTTCTGCATTTGGAAAACGTCAATATCAACTTGAAATTCGATATGGTGGCATCTTACACATCTACTACATCGCCTCATACACACTTTTATGTTTTACAGTTAACGTTTTTTCTTGTTTAAGTTACAATTACTATTTGAAAGTAAAATATTAATGTTTTATGGAGTTATCATTGCTAAACAGGTGACTGAAAATGTTCACTTCGTGATTAAGTTTTATTATTTATTAGGGTTATAGGGTGTAGGGATATTTATTGTATTAGGGTTAAGCATGAATATTGTATTAGGGTTAATACTCGTATAACCGATAAGATGGTAACCGATCGAGAATGATCAGAACGTGTAAAGATGGTGACCGTTCGAGAATGATCAGAACGGGAAAGATGCTAACCGATTGAGAATAAATAATAAAATAAATAATTAAATAAATGCATTAATTCAATCTTCATAAATTATAGCCTATGTGTTATTCTGATATATGAGAAATATTATTGTAAAGTTTCATTAAAATCCGTTTAGTAGTTTTTGCGTGGTAGAGTACCAAAGACACATCCACACATCCATACAAATTTATAATATTAGTAGGATGAGCTTTATCTTCGGCTATCTTCACAAAAATCAAAAAAGCACCGATTGAGGTTTTTGATCAAATTAAAGAAAAACTAAAAATCTGTAAAAGTATTTCAGAGATTGCCCCTAGAAAATTAGCAAATGAATTCGGACCATTTGAGCGACTTGCGAATAAGGCTAAACAGTTGGTTGTTGTTGTTGTTGTAGCAGCTCCTTCTTGTGAGCTGTATCAGAAAATCATATGTATACAATTCATTATATATAAAACAAATGTAATAGTGCAAGCAATGTTTGTGAAAGGGAAAGAAAAACCGAAATGCAAACCTCAGGTGTCAAGGTCTAGGAAACAGGCAACATCCGCTGGTCGTAACCAGAGGTCTAAAGGGCTCAATTGTGTTGGATGGGACGGGCAACTGAACAGGTGAGAAGTGTCATACGGTGATTGACCGCAATCAGGGCAGCAATTTGTATTACTTATCCCAATTCTTTCCCTGTAGCACTCAAGCATAACGCTCCATCCGGATCTTAACTGTGCAAGTTTAGTCCTGGTGCTACGAGGGAGATGTTTTTCGCTTTCATGAATAGGTGGAGGTCTTCCACCTAATATTATGTTGTCCCTAAACGAGCGAATTGCATGCTCAGTTGCATCTTTATGCAATTGGGCCCTTCCGGAAGTATATTCATACTCCCCAATGTTGCTATCAGTGATAAAGCGATTTATGTTCGACTTATATATCCTGATATCCGATCTTATTCGGGTAGGCGCTGATGTAGTGAGGGTGCCATGGTTCGGATGATCAACTCTGTACGCACCCAACAAGAACTGCTTCGAAAGCAGCTCATTATGCTGATGAACAGGAAGTATCATCGTTTCACTGTGCAAATGATCCTCATGGGTCATTTGCAAACAACCAGTGGCAGTCCTCAGCGCACTGTTCTGACTTCTTTGCAGGCTTTGCCATTGAGTCTTACTCAGGAAAGGAGTCCATACAGGAGCAGCATAATTTAGGACAGAACGTCCAATAGCTTTATAAGTTGTTAATATAGTCTCCTTGTCCTTACCCCAAGAAGATCCGGCAAGCGCTTTCAACACTTTGTTTCTCGACTTAAGACGGTTATTTGTCTTGGTGGCATGAGCCGAGAATCTGAGCAATGGGTCAAATGTTGTTCCCAATATCATCGGGTACTGGACAGTAGGAACCCTTAGACCTCCAACAAAGACATCTAGTTCCATTCTCACCTCCTTAGTCCAGGAAGTGAAAATGGAAGCAGATGACTTATGAGTTGAAAGTCCAAGGTTGCGAGCATTGAAAAAATTTAATAAATCATCCAAATAAGTGTTAATTCTCGCACATATGTCATCTACATTCACACCCGATGATAAAACAGAACAATCATCTGCATAGGTCACTAGTTTTATATGGGGGGGGGGGAAGGGGCATATTAGCCAAATAAAGGTTGAACAGAAGAGGAGAGAGAACTCCACCCTGCGGAACACCCATCTTTAACTTACGATAACCCGACCTCAAGCCCCTGAACTCAACATATGCCCTTCTACCATTAAGATAGTTCAATAGCCAGCGTTTCGTTTTATCGGGTAGTGAAGTAGAGTCAAGGTCTTGAAACAAGATTGCATGATCAACAGTGTCAAATGCCTTGTTCAAGTCTAGAGCCACCATCACTGTACGTTCGCATGACCTCGGCTTATTAAGTCCATCAGCTATAAAAGTAGTGATTTCGCTCAACGCTGAAGTCGTACCACGATCTTTCCTAAACCCGTGCTGATGATTTGCCAGAGGGCAGTGTTCTGTCATTGAAGGAAGTGATAATGACTCAAGAACTTTCACTACAGGTGAAAGAAGCGATATGGGCCTATAAGAGGAACCAAGATCAGCTTCACTGCCAGGTTTTAAGAGAGGTACAATCCTAGCTACCTTCCATACATCAGGGACAATTAACTGAGAAATGGAAAGATTTAACACGTGTGTGAGGTATGCTACCGCTATAGGTCCAAGGTGCTTCAGCATCAGCATAGAAATGCCGTCTGGGTCGAGTGCCTTGGATGATTTTGCTTTCCCTATAGCAGCAAGAACCTCCTCACATGTAAAATCTACCAAATCTTCATGTCCTTTTTTCCTTCTGATATGACGTATGGATTTACGCTTCAACCTATTCTGCTGAGAAGGGTGTTGCACGAACTGTCTGCAGAAATAGGTGGCACACTTTTTTGACGATCCTATTTGCACTCCATCAAATGTGACAGATGAAAGAGCCCTATTCTGCGGTACACCAGATATTTTTTCAATGGTGTTCCACAGACTTCGCGAACCCGAGTCACAATTATCCAAGTGCTCCAGCCATTTTGCCTTCCTGTGTTCCGCAACGAGATTGTTCACATTGCGGGACAACAAGGCAATACGACTATCACCCGGCACCAGGTCGCTAAGCGTGCAGCTTCCGCTGGAAAGCCTGGCCTAATATTAGGAAACCTACCAGCAGGAATATGCCTCTTTGCAGCCTTAGTGATCGCGTCTCTAAGAATTCTTTCACCTACCTTAACATCATTAGGAGGCAAAAGACCGCTGATTGATTGATCAATACATCGTGTAAACCCAGTCCAGTCAGCCCTATTGTAGTTCACAAAGACTCGTCTATCCGATTCAACAATCTTCCGGACGAGTAATGCTTATCACAATAGGGATATGGTCCGAGCCCAACGCTATATCAATCAACCACTCAGAGTATGAAATAAGCGATTCACTGACGACAGTTAAATCAGGGGAGCTGGATGTGGTAGTACTCATCATCATGGTTGCACAATCCTCATTGATCGTACAAAAAGGAGAGCTATCTATCTGGTCCGCTATACTAATACCCCTAAGGTCATTACCTAATTCTGAGAACCACATCTCATGGTGTGCATTGAAATCACCGAGAAAAACTCTGTGATCCCCTTGCAGGACATGGCTCAAAATCGGATTATACCCAGGGTCGCAGCTGTTGACTGGTGGAAGATATAAGTTCACAAACTCAATCTCGACATCTCCGGACTTTATAGCCAGACATTGCGTCTCCAGAAATGAATTCTGTTGACCAACAGAAGGTAGTGAAAAAGGTCTGAAATTCACCGTTCGATGAACGATGAATGCCAGTCCTCCTCCACTGTTTCTGTCTCTGTCCTGCCTGACTACATTAAAGTCAGCAACAGATGCCAGCCGACATGAGTCTGTGAGCTTGGTCTCTTGCACTGCTGCAATTAGGATGTCATGACGCACCATGTAGTCCGCAATCTCAGCCACCTTCCCACGCAGACCATTACAGTTGAGTTGCATAACTCTAAAAGAGTTAAATCGCTGCTCAATCAATGGACTGCGAGCACGCATAATTTGTTGACGGGGCGGCGGAAGAATTGGCCAAGACTGCGTAGAACTACTGGAGCTACATGACGTCCGCACGGGTGACCGGGACACAGATGGGACAAGCATATTACTATGCGCAGATAGACAACACGACGCAAAGAAATCAGTACTCCAATATCTATGAGATCTAAGAACAGTGCACATCCTCATATGACACCAATTGTGACAGCCATTACATCGCACAGATAAAACGTTGCGATGTATCTGATTGCCACAAACGGAGCATATTCAGCTAGCAACTGCAGTTGCTTGCGAGGAGGAGGTTGTTGCAGTTGCATTGGAGGTAGGTACAACAGCTGTGCTATCATTGGTAACAGAATTAGAGTTACCTAAGCAACAGCTAGCAACAAATTGCTCTGTCCAGTCTCTATGAGATTGGAGGCCCGAACAAGATCTAAGGTGACACCATCTGCCACATCTAGAACACTGAACCGAGGTTGCATTCCTGAAGATCTTCCTCTCACAAACAGAACAGTACCAGGGACCAGGTCCCGGGTTCCTCTCAATGCCGGCGCGGCACAGGAGTATCTTCAACAGTTGCGCCGACATAACTGTTGACTCCATATAAAAAATTGTACACATAGATACCTGATACAGCCACTTGGGCTGAGTTGGACAACCTTTGACTGCACAAAACTTCTTGTGCAGATCGGTCCGGGGTGTAAACCCAGTCGTTCTTGGGAACGCTAAACAGTTGGTAGCTGCAAGTGGCAGTTTAACATACCCCAATGCAAAAAAGGTAGAACGTTGGCTGTTGAAACTGAATCTTTAGTTATAAATTTCTATAATGATAATGAAAATATTGTAAACATAAATGTTAGTATGTAGGGTCATATATTGTATTAGGGTTAATACTCGTATAACCGATAAGATGGTAACCGATCGAGAATGATCAGAACGGGTAAAGATGCTAACCGATCGAGAATAAATAATAAAATAAATGCGTTAGTTCAATCGTTATAAATTATAGCCTATATGTTATTCCGATATATGAGAAATATTATTGTAAAGTTTCATTAAAATCCATTTAGTAGTTTTTGGGTGATGGAGTAACAAAGACACATCCACACATCCATACAAACTTTCTAATTTATAATATTAGTAGGATAATATTAGTAGGTTGAGCTTTATCTTCACAAAAATCAAAAAATGCTTGTGATGGCGAACAGCTTAAAGCACCGATTGCGGTTTTTGATCAAATTAAAGAAAAATTTAAAATCTGTACAAGTAATTCAGAGAATGTATTATTTTTGACCCTTGTGCCTAGAAAATTAGCAAATGAATTCGGACCATCTGAGCGACTTGCGAATAAGGCTAAACAGTTGGTAGCGGCAAGTGGCATTTTAACATGCCCCAATGCAGAAAAGGTAGAACGTTGGCTGATGAAACTGAATCTTTAGTTATAAATTTCTATAATGATGATGAAAATAGCCATATGCTACCTGGCATGAAAGATTTTGTTTTTGTTAAATTAAATGATGGGTCTCGAGAACAAGTTCAGAAAAGATTATTTTATGCAATCTGTCTGAATTGAATATTTTCAACATCAATACCCTGAAGTTAAAATTAGCCTTTCAAAATTCTCACAACTGAGACCTCGAAATTGCGTCCTTACTGGATCAATTGGGACTCACACGGTTTGCGCATATATTTATCACGAAAATGTGAATATTATGTTAGATGTCCTAAAAATACATAATGTATAAAAAATACATGTAATACTGATTCTCCGATTTTTACTTATCAGGATGCTTTAACAAAAATTGTATGCGCTAATGCTACTTCGGAGTGCTATTTGGATGAATGTGAATTATTTCCTGGTATAGGCCCATTCAAAGAATTTCTAAATACTGTTTTAGAAAATAATTATATTGAAAAAATTTAATATCAACGTTGGCAACACACTGACAGAAGCACGTTGCATACAGAAATTGCAGATGCAGAAGAATTTACAGAAAGATTTTGTGAGCATCTGTCTAAATTAAAATCTCATTCTTTTATAGCTAGAGAACAATCGTATTTTCTTAAAAATTTAAAAAATGGCTTAAAGGAGGGAGAATTTATTATTCTGCGCAATTTTGCAGAGCATTACGCATTTTTCGTTCAAAATCGTTTCACTAGAATAATAACCAGGCCACCATCTTTACTGCTGTAATTTATTATAAGAAAGATAATGAGGTAAGATATCGCAGTCTAGCTATTTTATCAGATTGTCTTAGTCACGATACAGTAGCTCTTTATCAATTTCATTAATAACTTTTCATTAATCACTAATTTTCTGATAGAGAATTTTAAACCCAAAAAATTGATTACTTCACAGATGGGGCAGCACACATTTTAAAAATATGTATAATTTCACAAATCTTATACATTATAAACATGATTTTGGTATTCCATGTGACTGGTACTTTTTACCTACTGCACATGGAAAAGGATCCTGTAATAGTATCGGAGGGACAATGAAAAGACTTGCTGCAAGAGGAAGTCTACAAGCGGCTACGGTTATTTGACGTAGCGTACTCACGCTCATGAAACCTTCTAAAAAAATATTAATTCTTTCAATCCCATTTTCGGTTTTACATATTTTTGTAGGAAAAAGGTTAAGCTTTCGATTAAATTAATTAATTATTTAATTTAAAAAAAAAAATTGGCATATATTGGGAAAACACAAAAATATTCTTATAATTTAAAAAAAAAATAGGCTAAATTTTTTTTAGAAAAAAAAACCAATAGCATTTTTGAAAAGCTTGTCAAAAATGCTTTAAAAAACACCCTAGAAATTCAAAATCGACTAATTGTAATGAAAATTATGATTAATTGAAATCACCGTGCACAGTAAAAGCAAAACAATTCGGGCCCCTGTAACTTGACAACCCGTCATACTACTAGGTCTGCATTTTTTACAGATTTCAAATAGGTCCACTAACACTACAATTTAAAAGTAATTCCACAAAAATCAAAACCTATAAAATTTTTGGTATCACTTGGCAAATTTTTACCCATATTCATGATATATACTACCTTTATAGGCTAGTTATAAAGGTTAAATTAATGTAAATACTTAAACGTACTTAAACATGAATGTACTTAAACATGAACGTATTTAAACATGAACAAGTAAAAATAACGATTATATAACAATTATGTTATATATGACGATAATAAAAATGAATATTTAGATGAAGAATATTTTATAATACGTGAATTATAAGTACAATGTGAATAATTTAACAGAAAATTAAAGTATGTATTCTAGGAAATCTCAATAAAGGGTGGGAGGAATATGTATTGCACGGTTCTCTTTTAAAAATGATATATATTATATTTTAGTGCCATTTTGAACCTGTCTAAATAAGTCTACATCTCCTCTCTGATCGCTCAAAAATTAAATTATTAAAAGCTGATGGCTCCTAACTTATATTTAGTATTAATATACACTTCTTTATTCATAAGAGGTACTATATACGAGTACTTGTTTTTCCTTCTTAATAAAAATTGAAAGGAAGTATTTGAATTAAATAACATAATAAGAAAATTAATATAAATGTGTTGAATATATTTATTTGGACTATTGCGTGGTATATGTAATCTAAATATATTTAGTTTGATTATTTTGAATTAAATATGTATATCGAATAAATATAGCATGCGAAAGGATGGATAGTTTTAATCGACCTTTTAATCATTTCAATATACTCAGCAAAAGAATTGTTTGTTATTTTAAAGTTTCAGCAAATATACTTTTGTACATGCTTAAATAGATATATCTTGTGCAGATCTTCTGTGCTGGGGTATACTTACACAGATGTTTTGTGTCGAAATATAATCCGTAGATGTGTCGTGTTGAAATGTATTGCTATAATCCTAGTTACGGCTTAATTTTTATTAATTATTTTGATCTGTCGTCGATTTGGAACAACGCCATCCCTGAATATAATATTGTTTTGTTAAGTTAGTGCCACTTTTAGCTCGTCAAATCATATTTCCTAAATTTCTGTCATTGAATGCAAATTCTCGAATTGAGGAATTGAAAAAATTAAAATTGCGTTTCAATTGTTTGTCGGGTTTACATGGAGTGAGAGACTATACGAATAAGTACAGTTGTGCCACTTGTAAGAAACAGCACCACTCTTTATTACATAGAATTAGATTAGTTGTTCCCATCAGTCCTTCTACCTCAACAGCAGCATCAATCAGTCCTGTTTCTCCTCTAATAGTCAAAACATTTTTCTGGGAGCTGCGATAGTATATATCGAGCACACGAAATTTTTAACGCTCAATGTTTGTTGGACTCAGGTTCTAAGTGAACATTCATCTCCGTCAAACTGCAAAGAAGAATTGGACTTCCACTCCAATTTGCAGACATAAACAATTCGGTTTCAGCGAACGTTAAAAAAATGTGCTTGATTAAATTTCGATCACGAACGGCCCCTAAGGAGGAAATTTGGGTCAATGGACTAGTTTTACTCCAATTGACCGAAAATTTGCCAAATGTCTCTTTTGATAGTAAATTATTTTCGAATATACCTCAAATGAGTTTGGCAGACAATCATTTTACAGAAGTCAACAGATTCACATGCTGATCGGAGCAGATATTTATCCCCAGATTCTCAGAGGACTGAGAAAAAATGTGTTAGGTTCTGTAATGGCTCAGGAGACTATATTCGGGTGCTTAACACTGGTCCGCTACGATGCGAAACATCCCTAGTTCCTTCCCGAAAGGTTTCCATAACGTAAATGGAAAGCAAACTGTAAATACATTCCAGCAGGTGTCCCTACCGAGCACCTAGTAAGTGAAACCTTTTTTGACAAACAGGAAGATGCGGATGGAAAAATGTTGGGCATCCGTTGGAATGCCATGAGTGATGAGTTTTACTTTGTTGTAAAACCGCTTGAGGTAAATCTTCCGTTTACGAAGCGAAAAGTTCTGTCCACAATTGAAAAATTATTTGACTCAGCTGGTTGGAGTGCGCCAGTAGTTGTGTGTGCAAGGATTTTAATGCAACGGATTTGGATGGAAAAGCTTGGATGGGATGAGGCCCTGACAGGGTCGTGTCTGGAGACATGGACAAAGTTTTCCGCAGATTATTACTCCACTAGCAGCATTCGGGTGCCTCGTTCGGTTAAGTTAATAAGTTATGATATCGTGTCATGGTGGAAGTGATCTCACGATGCGACTATTTCCGTCGAATTTTTTGGTTGTAAAGGCGAAGATTCTCATAAAATGGAGAATAAATAGATGTAAGGTGTGCAATATTTGGAAGAAAAGGCTATGTATGTGTGTTTGTATGCCATTCAACAAAAGCTATACAACTAGAGCCTACAAATGACGAATGCATTTTTGGCAGAATTTGTGCGGTTTGTGTCCCGCAGAGGGTGTCCAGCTGAAGTCCATTCTGACAATGACACAAATTTTGTGGCAATATTCAAAATAGTCCCGTGGGTGATCTTGTAAAGTTTCGTGGCGATAAGCAGAAATTGGATTGGATAAGCAGAAATTGGATTTTTTAGATTTTCCTTCCAATTTTTTTTTTTGTTTCAATAAGGAGCATGTGGAAGGTGGGGAAGGGGTAAGGAGTGGTAGGGTAAAGGGGAGCTACTAGTTTTTAAATATTTATATAAATTTGTAAATATTTATATATTTTAAATTTTTCCAAAATGTGGGTCAATTGCTGTCTTAAAAACTTTATTTAGTTTTTTTTTTATATGCTTATTTTTGCACAATTAAGGATTTTTTTAGCAACGAAGAAACGTGACACAGTTTGACTTAATTTGGACTGTGTCGAGGATTCTGCTTAGGTGTGCGGTGAGGACGTTTGAGGTTTTCGGAATTTTCCGAAACATGCTTCGTATCCCCCTAATTTATATTGGCCTAAACAAAAAAATCATACGATTATCCCGGTTCAACGGAATAATCATGCCACTTATAGTTGTTTTTTTATAAGTATAGATTGTATTTAGCCGATCGGTTCAATCGTTAATCCATGTTTTAGCATACAGTTTGCTTGTGCCTAAATCAGAAAGCTTTGCTCTCAACCGATTTGTTTTTCGTTTTTGTAACTAAAGCTCTTTCCCAGACCGTTGTTATTGTGTAATGAATTTCTAATTGCATAGTGTTCGAAAATTTTTTGTTTCGATATTTAAAATTTTTCCGTTAGTATTTTAAAATTCCTATTGACTTTTAAAAACTATCACGCACCAAATTTGAGCACGTAACAGTTGCAGTTTCATCATTTGGTTTTATCCTCGTCAAGAGGTTTTTTTTTATGTACATATATGAGTATATGAGCCATTCTAGCCATCTGTCTGCTGTCTAAAAAATCGTAAATTAGTCTCTTAAATTTCGATATACTACTAAACGAATGACTAAATGTTCTACACAAAATACAATTGTTTTAAAATTTTAAATCTACTGTGTATAAAAGTGAATGAATCGGAGAAGTAAGTTTCATTGGAAAAATGGATAGTGCCATTAAGTTATGAAGTCTAATTTCAGAAGCTATTTAATGTATGATGATAATATTCTGCCGTGCTCCCATATCCACTTACTTTTACGATTTCAGTAAAAATTCAATCAGTTTTAAATTTCGTTGAGTTTGTTGTCACTTTAAGTTTTGCTTTGAAGTAAGATTAAAAGATGAAAAGATACACTTGCGCATGACGCAAAAGTAAGTGGAAATGGGAGAATGGCTGAATATGTAAATACGTGAAGAGTACTTGGCGAAATACGTTACATTTGAGAAATGAGCGATGCAGTTTCAACAGCAATACGCGACGCTCAGCGTTAGATTTTGCCAAGATAGAGTCATTTAATTACAACATTTTTATGCCCTGTACCCAAAGTTGCAAGGGTATAAGTATAAATTTGTGCTAATGTTTACATATGTGACAAGCAGAAGAAAGTGTCTTAGACCCATAAAATATATATATTGTTTATCAGGGATACTTCTGCTGCTTTTCATATTGCTAAATCTTTCGGTTGGAATTCCATGCAGTAGTCAGATAAATTATAGGAGTATGCCAGTATTTAAGCATCTTTTGGTCCCAAGTTTATGGAGTGTCCACCACTTATCGGGGTAGGCCTCATACAAACCCATCACATAGTTTTGTGTGATTTATTTAAGTAAAAATCAATTTAAAATTCGATTCTTTGTACTTATATGCATATGCCAGTGAGCGTGTTCCGACCACTTCTTGGTAGGCCCCTAGAAACCCATCGCCCAGTTTTGTGGCTTTGTATAAAAAACTTATTCGATATTGCGGATTTTTATGAACTGCCGCTTTATATACTTATGCTAATTAAAGTGTCCCGCCTACTTTTTGGGGTAGCCCCTATACAAACCCATCGTCCACTTTTGTACTTTTGTATGAAAACTTTTTTAATTAAGTCAATAGCAATTTGACATTCGATATGTTGGTTTCTTTTTAACGGCTGACATACATGCATAATTGACCGTGTCCCGCCGACCGTGTCCCACGTGAGTGTTCGAGCATACTGCACCTGCCGCGTCTGTCTATGCCCGTGTTGGGAGCGACATGTCGCTCCTACTAGGAATTCGTCACTCTCACCACATACTCCACGTTCTATCATAAGCTCGACCGGAATCCAGTTTGGTCTCCCACCGCTCAAAAGGCGAACTTTCTCTCCGCGCCGAACTCCATCCATATTTCCACGTTCACGCCGAGGCCCTACTCCAGGATGACTGGAGGCCCCAGAGCCACCACGCACGGGGCGATTTCTCTCCACTACTTTGTGCAGCCCAAAAACGAATGCGCTGTGCACGGTTACCTGGGCTACTGCGAGCAGCAACAAAGTGTTGCCGGTAGCGCTCCAATCCAAGGGAACCCCTCTTACAGTGGCTACATCCACGCTGCCCTCGTCGCTTAGCTAATCGATGCGCAATGTTGAGTCACTTTGCCTATCAATAGACAGCACATCCTCACTGCCATCACCACTCCCAAACAACCTGACACAGGGATGCCCAAGTCAGCATGAAGGAGATTTTGGTGAGGCTGTGAACTAACGTGGCATCGATGCTCGTTCTGGCACTCCCTCGTTCTATGGCCAGCAGACAAGCAATTTGAGCACACCTGATGTAGGGCGGCGAAGCGTACCCGACCCACCAGTCCTCTCCGCCGAAACTCCTCAAATGATGGCTGCCCTTGTCCGGGCACTTCCTCTGAACCTCGACCTGTTGCGTTGGGTCCATATTAATGCTTCTGAAAGAAGTGGAATGTTTGATTTCGGCAGGGGTATTAATTTGGCAATAGAGCGCCGAATACACCTACGTCAGTTCTTAAGTCCACCACACGAACTTGTTCGTCTTTACCTGGAAAGAGTTTAAGACCCCTACCTAAGCGCCATTCATTTGGAGACGTACACTCATCTTTACTACGACCAAGTCATTCGTAGCTAAATTCGACTCTTTCCATTTTTTCCGTTTAGGCAATATTCGTCTCATGCAAATTTCTTGGTTCACAGCTTTTCCTGTCTGCCAACGATTTACAATTGACAGAGGGGCTTTTGTTGAATGGCATACAACTGGCATACGCCTACAAATGACGAATGCATTTTTGGCAGAATTTGTGCGGTTTGTATCCCGCAGAGGGTGTCCAGCTGAAGTCCATTCTGACAATGACACAAATTTTGTAGGAGCTGCTCGAGTATTACAGAAAAAATTTTGCGAACTACTTAAGACTGTGAAGGAAAAGTATGAATCAACACAAGGCATTGATCGAATTTCCTGTCATTTTAGCGCTACTGCCGCTTCTCATATGAAAGGGTTAAGGGAAGCTGGAGCCTTAAAGGTCATCTGCGCAAAGGTGCTGGACAGATGAAATATTCATTTGAAGAACTTGCAACGCTTTTGGCACGAATTGAAGCATGCTTAAATTCACGCCGCTTTGGTTCCTGGGTTATTTTCTGGTTGTGTGGCCCACTTCTAGAGCCTGGGGTTCATGATGCCCCTCTGTCAATTGTAAATCGTTGGCAGACAGGAAAAGCTGTGAACCAAGAAATTTGCATGAGACGAATATTGCCTAAACGGAAAAAATGGAAAGAGTCGAATTTAGCTACGAATGACTTGGTCGTAGTAAAGATGAGTGTACGTCTCCAAATGAATGGCGCTTAGGTAGGGGTCTTAAACTCTTTCCAGGTAAAGACGAACAAGTTCGTGTGGTGGACTTAAGAACTGACGTAGGTGTATTCGGCGCTCTATTGCCAAATTAATACCCCTGCCGAAATTAAACATTCCACTTCTTTCAGAAGCATTAATATGGACCCAACGCAACAGGTCGAGGTTCAGAGGAAGTGCCCGGACAAGGGCAGCCGTCATTTGAGGAGTTTCGGCGGAGAGGACTGGTGGGTCGGGTACGCTTCGCCGCCCTACATCAGGTGTGCTCAAATTGCTTGTCTGCTGGCCATAGAACGAGGGAGTGCCAGAACGAGCATCGATGCCACGTTAGTTCACAGCCTCACCAAAATCTCCTTCATGCTGACTTGGGCATCCCTGTGTCAGGTTGTTTGGGAGTGGTGATGGCAGTGAGGATGTGCTGTCTATTGATAGGCAAAGTGACTCAACATTGCGCATCGATTAGCTAAGCGACGAGGGCAGCGTGGATGTAGCCACTGTAAGAGGGGTTCCCTTGGATTGGAGCGCTACCGGCAACACTTTGTTGCTGCTCGCAGTAGCCCAGGTAACCGTGCACAGCGCATTCGTTTTTGGGCTGCACAAAGTAGTGGAGAGAAATCGCCCCGTGCGTGGTGGCTCTGGGGCCTCCAGTCATCCTGGAGTAGGGCCTCGGCGTGAACGTGGAAATATGGATGGAGTTCGGCGCGGAGAGAAAGTTCGCCTTTTGAGCGGTGGGAGACCAAACTGGATTCCGGTCGAGCTTATGATAGAACGTGGAGTATGTGGTGAGAGTGACGAATTCCTAGTAGGAGCGACATGTCGCTCCCAACACGGGCATAGACAGACGCGGCAGGTGCAGTATGCTCGAACACTCACGTGGGACACGGTCGGCGGGACACGGTCAATTATGCATGTATGTCAGCCGTTAAAAAGAAACCAACATATCGAATGTCAAATTGCTATTGACTTAATTAAAAAAGTTTTCATACAAAAGTACAAAAGTGGACGATGGGTTTGTATAGGGGCTACCCCAAAAAGTAGGCGGGACACTTTAATTAGCATAAGTATATAAAGCGGCAGTTCATAAAAATCCGCAATATCGAATAAGTTTTTTATACAAAGCCACAAAACTGGGCGATGGGTTTCTAGGGGCCTACCAAGAAGTGGTCGGAACACGCTCACTGGCATATGCATATAAGTACAAAGAATCGAATTTTAAATTGATTTTTACTTAAATAAATCACACAAAACTATGTGATGGGTTTGTATGAGGCCTACCCCGATAAGTGGTGGACACTCCATAAACTTGGGACCAAAAGATGCTTAAATACTGGCATACTCCTATAATTTATCTGACTACTGCATGGAATTCCAACCGAAAGATTTAGCAATATGAAAAGCAGCAGAAGTATCCCTGATAAACAATATATATATTTTATGGGTCTAAGACACTTTCTTCTGCTTGTCACATATGTAAACATTAGCACAAATTTATACTTATACCCTTGCAACTTTGGGTACAGGGCATAAAAATGTTGTAATTAAATGACTCTATCTTGGCAAAATCTAACGCTGAGCGTCGCGTATTGCTGTTGAAACTGCATCGCTCATTTCTCAAATGTAACGTATTTCGCCAAGTACTCTTCACGTATTTACATATTCAGCCATTCTCCCATTTCCACTTACTTTTGCGTCATGCGCAAGTGTATCTTTTCATCTTTTAATCTTACTTCAAAGCAAAACTTAAAGTGACAACAAACTCAACGAAATTTAAAACTGATTGAATTTTTACTGAAATCGTAAAAGTAAGTGGATATGGGAGCACGGCAGAATATTATCATCATACATTAAATAGCTTCTGAAATTAGACTTCATAACTTAATGGCACTATCCATTTTTCCAATGAAACTTACTTCTCCGATTCATTCACTTTTATACACAGTAGATTTAAAATTTTAAAACAATTGTATTTTGTGTAGAACATTTAGTCATTCGTTTAGTAGTATATCGAAATTTAAGAGACTAATTTACGATTTTTTAGACAGCAGACAGATGGCTAGAATGGCTCATATACTCATACATGTACATAAAAAAAAACCTCTTGACGAGGATAAAACCAAATGATGAAACTGCAACTGTTACGTGCTCAAATTTGGTGCGTGATAGTTTTTAAAAGTCAATAGGAATTTTAAAATACTAACGGAAAAATTTTAAATATCGAAACAAAAAATTTTCGAACACTATGCAATTAGAAATTCATTACACAATAACAACGGTCTGGGAAAGAGCTTTAGTTACAAAAACGAAAAACAAATCGGTTGAGAGCAAAGCTTTCTGATTTAGGCACAAGCAAACTGTATGCTAAAACATGGATTAACGATTGAACCGATCGGCTAAATACAATCTATACTTATAAAAAAACAACTATAAGTGGCATGATTATTCCGTTGAACCGGGATAATCGTATGATTTTTTTGTTTAGGCCAATATAAATTAGGGGGATACGAAGCATGTTTCGGAAAATTCCGAAAACCTCAAACGTCCTCACCGCACACCTAAGCAGAATCCTCGACACAGTCCAAATTAAGTCAAACTGTGTCACGTTTCTTCGTTGCTAAAAAAATCCTTAATTGTGCAAAAATAAGCATATAAAAAAAAAACTAAATAAAGTTTTTAAGACAGCAATTGACCCACATTTTGGAAAAATTTAAAATATATAAATATTTACAAATTTATATAAATATTTAAAAACTAGTAGCTCCCCTTTACCCTACCACTCCTTACCCCTTCCCCACCTTCAACATGCTCCTTATTGAAACAAAAAAAAAAATTGGAAGGAAAATCTAAAAAATCCAATTTCTGCTTATCCAATCCAATTTCTGCTTATCGCCACGAAACTTTACAAGATCACCCACGGGACTATTTTGAATATTGCCACAAAATTTGATCAAAATCGGTTGAGCGGTTTCGGAGTCTATAGGGAACACACATACATACTTCTATTTTATATATAAGAAGAAGAAAAAAGAAGAGATTAAGAAGAAAAATTTACATATAAATAAATAGGACAAGAGAGCCACAGATTTTTATATAAATATAAAAATAAATATAAATATCCAAAAATATACATATACATATATGCAATGTGAAACAATCGATATCTAACGAAATGATTTGTATATACCGTTTAGAAACAAATGCAACTATCACAGTTATAGCGTTTATCATTCTAAATATCCACCCCTAAACTTTTATATATTTTCATATTATTGTAGAATTATATCGAAAAATGTCTGAATCACATTTACTCACCTTAAATTATCAGTAACTTGAAATAAAATTTTGTCCCTCAGCTGAATTGCAATTATAACTTCACTCCAAGCCTGTGTTAATCGTTTGTGCTCTTTCTGCAGAGCTTCCAAATCAGTATTTGCATCAGCTATACTCATATTTAGTATGTTCATAACTTCGGTCATAGCTTCTTCATCTTGGCAAATTGATTTTAATTCTGCTTCCCGTTTCTTTACTTCGGTATCCAAGCGATAAAAGAGTATATCTGACTTCCGCTTTTCTTCAGACAGCTGCTTCTGGAGTTGCGCATCTCGACTTACAATACGCTTCGCATTTTTAACTTCATCTTCCACATCGTAGGCCCACTTTTTTATGTTGCTGCCGAGAGTTTGCAAATGTTCCAAATCCACCAAGCGGTTATTATACTGGGTCTTTTCTTCCTTTGTCAACTTAACCTTTTCTTCGTATTCTGTTTTTAATGCCGTAACTTCTTTTTCCTCATTAGTTCTCTTTTCCATATGTTCCTCAATTTGAACAGTAATATCTTTTATCTGTTCGCCTTGAAGTACAATCTTTTGCTGCATTTCATACAAACTTAATCCTTGCTCCTCTCGGCGTAGCTCCTTTACCTTGACCTCGTTTTTTATTTCGGCGATTTCATTTTCTAACTTTAGCTTGGTGCGCAAAAGATGCTGTCTCAAGGACTGTTGAAACTTTTGCAAAAGTGGATGGTCCGGTGGGAGAAGGGCCAACGGTTCACTTTCCTCAACTGAAGTAATATCACCATCTGGAATGTTCGCGAACTCGCAAGACTTTTCTTGGTCAGGTTCATCGCTTGCCATTTTTAATATAATTAATATTATATATTTAGTTTTGGAAAATATACAAACTGGTTAGAATTGTTTAACTACTGACAATATTGTAAATGTGATGTGAATGAAAGCAAGGCACACTACTTGTTTACAATAATAAAATTTATTTCCATGGTTTTGTTAAATCGATTACGTAGAAATTCAACATAACTTTTTGATTGTTTCAACCACTAACAAAGAATTCGTTCGAGTTCTATTGTTTATTAATGCATGACTGATTGTAATTGAAAAGATCTGAAGTTTATTGTTGACATATACTAGGTCAGGGTCAATGTAAATAAAATTAAGATTGATTTAAAAAAGATTTAATAAGGTTATTTTGTGCTTTTGTACACTGTACCCATAGGGTAAAAATGTATATAAAATTTGTCCAAATGTAAGTAGTAGGCAGAAGGAGGCGTGGCAGATATATATATATATATTATCTCTCTCTCTCTCTCTCTCTATATATATATATATATATATATATATATATATCTCTCTGAGAGAGAGAGAGAGAGAGAGAGAGAGAGAGAGAGAGAGAGAGAGAGAGAGAGAGAGAGAGAGAGAGAGAGAGAGAGAGAGAGAGAGAGAGAGAGAGAGAGAGAGAGATGATGATGATGAGTAGAGAGAGAGAGAGAGAGAGAGAGAGAGAGAGAGAGAGAGAGAGAGAGAGAGAGAGAGAGAGAGAGAGAGAGAGAGAGAGAGAGAGAGAGAGAGAGAGAGAGAGAGAGAGAGAGAGAGAGATATATATATATATATATATATATATATATATATATATATATATAATATATAATATATATTTATTCTTAAACAGAATCGGAAGACGACATGTCTGTCTGTTCGAAAGAACAGATCTCGGAGACTATAAGAGATATAGTTTTCAAATTTGGATATTTTTTGGTTATTCCCTATTAACTACTATTAGATGAACATGCCAACCCTCCTTTAAAGGGGCCCCAATTTTAATTTGTCTGAAATTTGTTTTATTTTTGTTAATAATACTAAAACCACCAAATTTGGTGTATCTTTCGTAAAACAATATAGTATACTGGCTATATTCAGATCGGTAGAGGTAGGCCCCATAATATATGGCTTATCTTAGGTCAATCCTTACAAAATATTTCGTATAGGCCCAGATTTGAACAATTTACGAGGTAGCTTCAAGTAGCTGCAAAACTGCCCCATTTTTTAAGTTTTGTATAAAAATATTGTTTATTTAATTCACTTTAATTTTGCATAAACTCTAATAAAATATCCCACCTATGTCTAGATCGGACCACTAAATAATAAAGAATGTATTCATATAAGGAGCCTTAGACAAGGTACAGCGCATCTCAAAATAGGGAAAGACTGCAGCTTTCTTTCTTGTTTTTTAATTAGTTCTAATTTTTATCATATGTCTAAATCGGACCACTAAAGAATAAAATCTATGAATCATATAAGGAGCGTTAACAAGGTTCAGGGTATCTCGAAATCGGGCACACTCGACAGCAACGTTATTTCTTATTGTTGAATGTTTTTCACCATTTTTGTATACTTTACATACATAGTGTGAAATATGATACTAATTTTGACACGAAGTTTGTAAAACCAATTTTATTACAACCAATATCAACTTGAAATTTAATATACTGGCTTTTTATGGATGGAAGCTACAAATAAATATGTGTTAATGGGGTGTCTACAAGCCCACCGCTTGTGACTTTGTAGGAAAAACTTTCTTATATTGTAATGAAAAATATTAAAGATTTGGTTTCACCAAAGTTATAGTTTTCTCTTGTTACATTTTTCATACAATATTTGGAACGTTTTAAAGGAAGACATCGTATTGCCCGTAAAGTACATATATTCTTGAATAGAAGGTCTAGAAGAGACGTTCTATCCATATGATTGATTTTGATAATAATTTAGAGGAACTTGATTAGGACGCTATTACAAGTGATGTTATTAAAGCGACCCTTCAGCGTTAAATAAGTAAACGTGGTACTCCGCAGCATTGCTCTACATTTAAACCAGCCGGAGATAACTTGCACTCGCTGTACGTTGTATTATATTTGTCAAAAATAGAGCTAGCACTTTCGTTCCATGCCGCGTTCTTTTAGACTCCGGCTAACAACTACATTTTATGCAGTTCTCACTGAACACTCTTGAACAAAATTGATAATTTTTATTTAAATTTGGAGTGCAAACGTGCATATTATATTCAGAGATTGTGTCGTTAATTCTACTGCGGCACCGCTCACTCTCATCAAATTTTACTTTCTAATTTATAATTTTTATGCGTTTTTTATGACCGATAAATAAAACAAAAGTAATCGAATTTCAAAAATAACAGACAAAAAGTGACCGATAACAGAACAAAAATCGATTTATACTGCAGTGCTACTCGAAATTGATTTAAAGTCTTAATTATTATTTTATCTACAGGTATATATTAAAGTGATTGTGCGTTTGTTAGTAACGGCATCACGCGAAAACCAATGGGTGGATTGAGCACAAATTTGAAACAATAGTTTGTGTGGTGCTCCAATTAGATAATTTTTTTTTGTACCCGGTAGGGGGCGCCGAAAACAACTGTCGTATGATTATTCTTTCAAATATATTTTTCTTATTTTATTTCGTAAAATTTATATTCACAGTTTGCTGTTTTATAATTGGCAGTGTTTTTAATTAAATCATCTCAAAGCTTTAAACAACTTAACTTTAAAAGGAGGTAGGGTGAGGGGCAGGGGAAGTAGTGGATAGTTGTTCTGCTATTCAGGGCGGAGACGAATTCAACATATCAGAGATCATTACCCTCCACGGGTTAATTGGGTCGTGAAGGGCATGGGACAAGGGGCAGGGAGAAGTTGGAGTGAAAGGATGGTAGGTAGGGTGAAGGGGGAGGGGAATAAGTGGTATGGGGCGTAGTGGTAGGGCCAGAAGAAGGAGAGGTAGGGGGAAGGGAGGTAGAGGGAAGGAGAGGTACGGGGAAAGGACAGCAACGCGCTGGGTTCCTTTTAAGAAGGAAGAAGAGGTAGGGGAATGGGGGAAGAAGGGAAAGGGCAGTAACTTTGAATGAAGGGGGCGGCGAAAGGGGGCATTGAGAAGAGGTGGTAGAGGAAGGGAAGGTAGTGGAATGGGGAAGGGAAAGGGGTAGAAGAGGAAGGGGGCAGGGTAATTAGAATGGAAGACAGGGGAAGGATGGTAATTAAAGGGGACAGGGAGAAGAGGGATAGGGGAATGGGAGGTAGGGTAAACAAAATTGAAATTTTTTATTAAAATTTGGAATGCAAATGTGCACATTATATTCTTGGATTCGCTTGTTTTTTTTCTTACTGCGCTCATTTCTCATCCTGTTCACGTTTGAACATAAGTTTTTGCTGCGTATTCTGTCTACGGCTGATAAAGCGGAGCAAAGATTACATGTTGCATATCTATAGTAAAGATATCGCTTCCTTTGTCAGGTCATAAAACTAGCGGACAAATGAATTTTCCATTTATGAGCGAGAAAGGATCAGACGGATAAACGTTGAGATAATGAACATAAACCAACGAGCTGCTGATATGAAGTTGCAAATAAATTTAGTAACTTATAAATGCTCAAAAAGAACGTTGCGTGTACTTATTAAATATTTTTAGCTATCAGCTATTAATATTTTTGGTATTTCGAGCCTTAAGATCAAGTCGAACTATTAATATTTTTGGTCCATCGAGACGCTGTGTTGTTTTCCCCCACCAGTGGTAAGAGACACAGAGACAAACCAGCACCTTGAAAGTTGTAAGTAGTGCAAAGGCACCAGCAGCTAAAGGTAGCTTAAAATAAAAAAACTCTTGTTTTCCCCCAATTTTTTTAAGAGTATAAAATTAAAAAAATAGTAAATATTATTTATTTATTCAGACTAGACGATCTTGGGGCTAAAACACCAAGAAAAGTGAAAACGAAAAACAACAAGTGTTTGTGAAAAAAGTGTGTCTGAGGTAAAAACATCAGATTTGGCGTTCTTGGAGGTATAACACCAAGAGAAGTAAAAAAAAGTTTGTCATAAATAGCGTGTCTGAGGCTAAAGAACAAATTATGCGTTCCTGGGGGATAAAACACCAAGATAAGGTGATAAAAAGAAAAGAGTGAGAAAGATTTGAGCGTGTTTGGTGAATTTTGAAAAACCCAAAAGCAATTTCACCGTGAACAACAGAGGAATCTTTATCCTGAGTCGAGTCCTAGCTAGTCAACTAGGCGACTAAAAATCTACCTCCTAAAGTTTACTTTTAATTGTTCGGTGAAAGAAAAGAGAAAAAATGTGGATTAATAGAATAAAGATAATCGATGCTCAAAAAGAAATTGCAGAAAAAATATTGCAGCTTTATAATAGGATTAGTGAAAAGAACATTCGGAAAAGCACTTGTCCCGGTATTATAAAGCATTTAAAAAACCACCGAAAATAGCTGGAAGCTAACTACCTTAAATTAATGGCGGATGGACTGGGCTTAGAGGATTATTTTACGAATTATATGTGTGAAAGCACCAATGAAAAACCTGATGGGATCATGTCGGCACTAAATAAAGCTCTGGACAACGATTTTGTGGAGTTTAAGACGAGTAAAAACGAATGCAGGGGATCCATTGGCAAAAAGAACGAGTTTAAATTAAATAGTTTTAAGAGACGTACCACTAATCTCATAAACCATTTTAAAACCGAGAACCTTACAAATGTGGGAAAAGCAAAAAATAATTTGATTACAAGGATGGTAGATATCTTAAACAATCTTCTTAAACTCAATTAAACAAAGCTTCCGAATGAAGAAAAAGAATTTAAAATCCAACCAAAGAATCACTGGGATTGCTTGGAATTAGAGAAATTAGAAATTCCAACATTTGCAGGTGATTTTAAAGAATGGGCAACATTTTACAATCTACTCCAAGATATGGTGCATAATAATGTATACATATCAAACTCAGAAAAAATGTAGCATCTTCGACAATGCTTGAAAGGAGAAGGTGCTTGCTCGATCCAACATGTTCAGATATCAAGCACTAGTTACAATGTTGCATGGACACTGCTGAGACAAAGGTACGAAAATAAAAGAATACTATTTCGACTCAATGGGATAGAATTTTCGATCAACCCCAAGTAAACAGGGACAATGCGGTAAGCGCCAGGCAACTATTGGATACAACAAATGAGTGCCTTAATGCTATTCGAGCATTATATATAGGAATTGAAGAAAATGAGCCATTCATTGCGAGAATAATTTGCCGATAATTTGCATGTGCTCGCTGAAGTCACCATAACCTACTGCACGGAGAGCAACCAAGCATTGAAAATAGGAGAAATGCTATGGCAACTAACTCGTCTGCGGCTGTAATTCTGGCCACTTCACAAATTAAGGTGAATGCAGCAAATGGCGAATATATATGTAGTGTTTTAGTTTTTAGTTACTTTATTTAATAACGGTTTTATTTTAAGATAGTTTATTTAATAATGATTTAGATTTAGTTCTTCCATTATCATTAAGTCACTTATATTTATACTTTGTTTTATATTATTATATTAAGTTTAGTTTAGTTCTTTTGTTAACACTCGTTTTGTCTATTATTACTTTTCGGCAGCCACAAAAACGTCGATCGTTCGTACAAGCAACCAACAACTAACTGCACCTTCATACGCTTCGCTATTTGTCATTTCTCTCAGTCAGCGCTACCCAATTTGTATAGCTTCATGCAGGGATGGTTGCTCATTAGTATTAATAGGAATATTAGGAACATAATATTCCTATATACTCTACTGCGAGCAACCATTCCTATATTCGGCCGTCCTGACCTTTCATTCGACTCGAATGAATAACCCCAACGCTTCATAAATCCAGTTACAGTCGCTGTTTTCTGAGGACCTTCCTGAATACCAACTTTTTCTACATCATACCGACCATGTTTAAGTTTTTTCAAAACTTTATAAGGAACAAAAAACTTGTTTTTTAAATTTAAACCTATACTGTTTTCGTTTTATAGCTACTAGTTCTATAATGTCATATTCGTATTCCCTTTTCCTGTTTTTATATAAATTCTTACGGTTTTCTTCCTGAATTGTTTGAATATTTTCTTGAGCTTCTTTTCTAATGATCTGCCTTTCCTGAGCTAGCTCTTCAATCCCGACGTCACTCAAAAGCTCTCTTAAGTTTGGGTTGTTTGATGTTCTCATTTCTACGCCAGTTAGAATTTTAAAAGGAGTAAATTTAGTGCTTCTAGGCGGAGTGTTGTTTATAATTTGCATAACACTATATACATTCATATACCAGTTTGCTGGATTATTATGGCAGAGCTTAGTTAGCATGGGAATAATTATTTTATGGATCCTTTCAACTTACCCATTTCCTCTCGGCACACCTATAGCAATATGTAGTAATTGTATTCCTTCACGCGTACAATAGTCTTTAAATGAATTCGAAGTGAATGCAGTACCTCTGTCACACACAAAACGTTTCGGATTTCCAAACACCATTGATTGTTTACTTAATCTTTCCACAACTTCTTCTATTCCTGTAGATTTGGTTGGATAAAGCCAAACAAATTTAGAAAAGCCATCGACGACTACTAAAATATGGTTGTACTTTTTCTGAGTGTCTACCATCGCACTATTGTTTTTTTGTGCGATTTTTTTTTTAGCATAAATTCGAAAAATGAAGTTAGAGAGCTGAAATTTGGAACAGGTAAATGTGATGATATATAAATTATCTGAAATAATTTTCAACCCGATCCGACCACCCCTGCCACCCATATAAGACGAAATTTATGCTAGTTGGACCGTTAAAATAGCTAACCTTAACAAATAAAAAACCGATTTTTTTAAATATGCCATTATAATATAAGATTTATTTGATATGTGTTTATTTGATTAGATGTAAAGATGTTGTTGATGATGATTAAAATCATATAGTTTTGAAAGCAAACATAAAGATATAAATTATAAGTCAGTGTTAAGTCAGCTGGATTACGCTACTTTACTCACAACAAAAATAAACTTAATTTTCATTAGTTTCAGAGAATTCTTGATCTGATGCAATTACATCGAGTTCATCTTCATTAGAGTATGATGAATGATATTATACGTTTTCATCTCCCATTTTCGTCAAAAATACATTTTTACAAAAATTATTAAACTTCTTTGAGTCAATTTCATACTCGTATGAAATTGTAATTAAAAAATGATGATAGCAAAGCTTCATCAGAAAATGTCCGTCTGACTGTGTTGCCGTCATTACAGTTACCGCTGATATATTCTCTCGGCTTGTCCACATTGAGCCCCATTTGCTTCATCATTAGTTTTTGTATAATAAGTTTCCGTTCCATCAATTGAAGTTTATCGCAGTCCTTCACATGCCAAGTTTGAAGATCAACTCTATATGAAATTTTCAATACAAATTAGAAGAAACGAATCCAAGCGTGTAAAGGGCTTATTCCATATTGAATACATTCTGCTTCAAAAACATCCGAATTGAAATCTTTAACATTCAGCAAATGTGTTGGCTTTGCTCCACAAATTGGGTAACACTGAAATAAATTATATCCAGACAATATGTTAAAAACTTTTCCGTCTATGAGTCATTTGACCAGCATACTTCACAAATATGTTTTTATTGTTCAATTTATACACAAATTTTTGCATGTTACGAATCTGGATATCAAAGCTTTCCTTTTGCGACAATATGAAGTCATGAGTTTCCTGAATAAATTAAATTTTCAAAGGCCGACAAAACCGTTCAGATTGTGGTGATTGATTGATCCAAATAATTTGTTGCGTCTCATCGATTAATTTCAATGGAACAATGGTTGTGATAAACAATGAACCATCATATCCTTCACTATTGTGTTCAAACGTTGCAAGTTCGGAAATTTTTTTAAAACTTCATACTGCATTTCAAGAATACGGGAAGTGGTATGGTCTAAGAGTTTTTGTAAGTCAACCTGTGCTTTATTTTCAAATTACTCTATGCCATTCGGTCCAAGTTTTAGTTTAGAATGAAGCACATCAGCATAAGGCAGGTAAATATCAAATCCGTGTCTTTTTGTGTTACTTTGTAAGCTAATATATTGGCTCTTTGTAAATCCATTTTCAAATACAAATGCCAATGCATTGTCAGCGGACATTTGTGTGGGTTCAGCAGACAAAATTTTCCTTTTTATATTATTTATATGGTTACTATTTCCAGCTGCTTTTAAAACAACAGCCATGTCTTTTTCAGTTGGTTTTTAGCTAAAACTGTAGCAGTATGCAAGAGCAACTGCAAAGAGTTACTGTTTTCTTCTGCAAGATCCGTGGCTAACTTTCTTTTCAAGCGGTCACTAGCATTAGAATACTCAACTTTTGGACTACCAACTTTATTTGGAGTTTCACTGGGAAATTTCATTTCGATTATTATGTTACCAGCCAGCCAATTTGAGTGTTTAATTTTGAATCTGTCCAACATTCGATAGCAACCTGGCAAGTGCTTTTGAATATATTTGATATGTCTCAACTTTTTTATTTACTATGATAGTATAGTTTTCATTAACGTTATTTTTCCCAAGTCTTTGCAATATGTGAGTTTTAATTGCGTCGTCTGAGCGGTTGTTGTTGCTCCGAATGTCAACCGAGTTCTGCGCGCGCAAACGCGTATTGTACTAGGAAAACGTATTTTTTTTCAAAGATATGCAAAAATGTGCAAATAAAACTATTTATACATTATTCTATACATTGAGGTTATCAACTTGCCATTTAAAACTTTTTGCACTGCTGTGCCCTAGAAAAGTATTATTCCACGAAACACATCTACACTTGTTAGGGTTACTGTAAAAATACACATTAAGAAAACACGATACAAGTATATAAAAATACACAATATTGGCAAAAACTTTAATAAACGATACTTTTACATACCTTAACTAATATTTTCCATCATAAAAATCTAAACATTTGTATTTTTACTGCACCTGTGCACACTTAAAGTTATGCAATATTTGTGTTTGTGAGCTCGCCGATAATTCAGTGTGACCGTAAAAACAAAAATTGATATATTTTTAATTTAATTAGACAATTGTGAATATTAAAACAATATGAATTTTTAAATTCAGAAATAAAAAAAAATCGACTTTATGCCAAAAAAACCGCAAAAAAAGCACTGTGCGATGTAGATGGGGGAAAACAGGATTTGTTTTCTGAGTTTGAGATACTATATGCTGAAGAGGTAATGGTACCGATACTCTTGAAACAAAACATCTAAACAAGGAAAAATAGGGTAAAAGATTTAGTTTTAAACTACAATCCAAAACGGGAAATTGAATCGCCAGTAAAGACGAAGAACTTCGTTCACTGATAAATGCTTTATTGTTTTACCGAGTTCATCGGAATATGCTTCTCCAGTTGTGCTAGTAGCAAAAAAAGACGGCTCTAAGAGGTTTTGCTGTGACATTAGAAAGTTGAATGACAAAATTATTAAAGATCGTTTTCCGATGGCTCTAATGGATGATGTAATAGAAAAACTTCAAGGTGCAAAGATTTACTCTACTTTGGATTTGATGAATGGTTGTTTTCATGTGCCAATAGATCCGGAATCAAGGAAATATACTGCATTTGTCTCAGACAATGGACAATATGAATTCACTCATGTTCTAGCCAAATTCGCCAGCAGTATTTTGCAGGTATTTATGCGGTGTTGTAAGAGAGCTTATACAAGATAGAACCATTGCCGTATATATGGACGATATCGTGATACCTGCAAGCAATGTACAGGATGGCATAGTGAAGTTAGAAACATTTTTAAACATAGCTAGCAAAGCAGGTCTTCAGATAAAATGGGAGAAATTTTTAGTTTTTGAAGGAAAGGATAGAGTTTCTAGGTCACATAATTGGAAATGGAACTATATCTATTTCAAATGAGAAAGTATGTGCGATCCAAAACTTTCCAGTTCCAAGAAGCCAGAGATCGTTGGAAAGATTTTTGGGTCTGACTTCTTATCTACGACGGTTTATTAAAGGATATGCTTTAGTAGCTAAGCCATTAACCGATTTATTGAAAGAGGTGAGGCTCGCTCGTAAGGATGTCCAAATAAAAATGAACGATCTGTGCATAATTGTGTTTGAAGAACTGAAACAAAAGTTGAGTAATACTCGTGTATTGAAACTTTTCAATCCAATGGCAGTAACGGAAGTCCACACTGATGCCTCCAAGTATGAGTATGGTGCTGTTTTATTGCAGAAGGATAGTGAAGACCAATGTTTCCACCCTGTGTACATGAGCAGAAGAACTAAGGTATGCCAAGAAAAGTATTGTTCATACGAATTGGAAGTACTAGCCATAATAAACGCATTAAAGAAGTGGCGCGTATACCTACTTGGTTCAAAGTTTAAAATTGTTACAGACTGCAACGCCTTTGCTATGACATGACGTTCCACCAAGAGTAGCACGTTGGGCAATGTATCTCCAAGAGTCTGAATATGAGATCTAGCATAGGTCAGGAACTCATATGAGACATGTTGACGCCTTGAGTCGTGTTCGCTGCTTACTAACCGAAGACTCTCTAAAGTATCGATTATGAGAAGCACAATCTTACGACGACTGCGTAAAACCTATAAAAGAAATTCCAAAAAACAATTCATACGAGGACTCTTATTTACAGAATGGCATTCTCTTTAAAGATCCAATTCAAAAATTATTGGTTGTTCCTAAAGCCATGGAAGATGAGATAATTAAGCTAAGACATTCACAAGGACGTTTTGGTTCATAAAAGAGGAAAGACTTGCTTCAACAATCTTACTTCATACCAAACATTCAGTCCAAAGTGGAAAAAGTAGTCAGAAGCTGTGTTAATTGATTGATAGCAGAAGCAAAGCAAGGAAAAAAGAAGGATGGTGAGAACCTATCGATAGCACATAAGAACCATTAGCTACGTTTCACATAGACCACGTTGGGCCGATGCACAGTGGTTTTTTTGCGGTTTTTTTGTAGCATAAAGTCGATTTTTTTTATTTCTGAATTTAAAAATTCATGTTGTTTTAATATTCACAATAGTCTAATTAAATTAAAAATATATCAATTTTTGTTTTTACGGTCACACTGAATTATCGGCGAGCTCACAAACTCAGCTGATTATCGATTGCTTATTGCAAAATTGGCGGTAAATATTGCATAACTTTAAGTGTGCACAGGTGCAGTAAAAATACAAAAGTTTAGATTTTTATGATGGAAAATATTAGTCAAGGTATGTAAAAGTATCGTTTATTAAAGTTTTTGCCAATATTGTGTATTTTTATATACTTGTATCGTGTTTTCTTAATGTGTATTTTTACAGTAACCCTAACAAGTGTAGATGTGTTTCGTGGAATAATACTTTTCTAGGGCACAGCAGTGCAAAAAGTTTTAAATGGCAAGTTGATAACCTCAATGTATAGAATAATGTATAAATAGTTTTATTTGCACATTTTTGCATATCTTTGAAAAAAAATACGTTTTCCTAGTACAATACGCGTTTGCGCGCGCAGAACTGGTTGACATTCGGAGTAACAACAACCGCTCAGACGACGCAATTAAAACTCACATATTGCAAAGACTTGGGAAAAATAACGTTAATGAAAACTATACTATCATAGTAAATAAAAAAGTTGAGACATATCAAATATATTCAAAAGCACTTGCCAGGTTGCTATCGAATGTTGGACAGATTCAAAATTAAACACTCAAATTGGCTGGCTGGTAACATAATAATCGAAATGAAATTTCCCAGTGAAACTCCAAATAAAGTTGGTAGTCCAAAAGTTGAGTATTCTAATGCTAGTGACCGCTTGAAAAGAAAGTTAGCCACGGATCTTGCAGAAGAAAACAGTAACTCTTTGCAGTTGCTCTTGCATACTGCTACAGTTTTAGCTAAAAACCAACTGAAAAAGACATGGCTGTTGTTTTAAAAGCAGCTGGAAATAGTAACCATATAAATAATATAAAAAGGAAAATTTTGTCTGCTGAACCCACACAAATGTCCGCTGACAATGCATTGGCATTTGTATTTGAAAATGGATTTACAAAGAGCCAATATATTAGCTTACAAAGTAACACAAAAAGACACGGATTTGATATTTACCCGCCTTATGCTGATGTGCTTCATTCTAAACTAAAACTTGGACCGAATGGCATAGAGTAATTTGAAAATAAAGCACAGGTTGACTTACAAAAACTCTTAGACCATACCACTTCCCGTATTCTTGAAATGCAGTATGAAGTTTTAAAAAAATTTCCGAACTTGCAACGTTTGAACACAATAGTGAAGGATATGATGGTTCATTGTTTATCACAACCATTGTTCCATTGAAATTAATCGATGAGACGCAACAAATTATTTGGATCAATCAATCACCACAATCTGAACGGTTTTGTCGGCCTTTGAAAATTTAATTTATTCAGGAAACTCATGACTTCATATTGTCGCAAAAGGAAAGCTTTGATATCCAGATTCGTAACATGCAAAAATTTGTGTATAAATTGAACAATAAAAACATATTTGTGAAGTATGCTGGTCAAATGACTCATAGACGGAAAAGTTTTTAACATATTGTCTGGATATAATTTATTTCAGTGTTACCCAATTTGTGGAGCAAAGCCAACACATTTGCTGAATGTTAAAGATTTCAATTCGGATGTTTTTGAAGCAAAAGCAGAATGTCTTCAATATGGAATAAGCCCTTTACACGCTTGGATTCGCTTCTTCTAATTTGTATTGAAAATTTCATATTGAGCTGATCTTCAAACTTGGCATGTGAAACTTATTATACAAAAACTAATGATGATGCAATGTGGACAAGCCGAGAGCAAATGGCAGCGGTAACTCTAATGACGGCAACACAGCCATACGGACATTTTCTGATGCAGCTTTGCTATCATCATTTTTTAATTACAATTTCATGCGAGTATGAAATTGACTCAAAGAAGTTTAACAATTTTTGTAAAAATGTATTTTTGACCTATCATATTAAGTATCCATGGTACCCCATGTCCCCAACTGTTCATAAAGTATTAGTGCATGGGCATCAGATAATAGATTGTTTGGCACCTGTTGGCTGTCTTGGGGAATATGCATCCGAATCCAGAAACAAAATATATAAGACCGACAGAAGAGGACATGCAAGAAAATGCAGTCGCATGGACAATATGACTGATGTTTTCAACAGAGCCTTGGACACCTCTGATCCTTTATTGTCCAGTATTTATCTCAGAGAACGACAAAAGAAAAATAAATAAAAAAATATGCCAAAAGAAGTAATTGCGCTGCTTAAATCACCATGCGCAATAAATGAATTCGAGCACAATGATTATGGTGATTCGCAGGACGAAAAGGGAGATGAAAAGGATAACATTGAGTACGGTGAAGAAGATGAACTCGATGTAATTGCATCAGACCAATAATTCTTTGATACTAATGAAAATTAAGTTTATTTTTGTTGTGAGTAAAATATCGTAATCCAACTGATGACTTATAATTTATTTCTTTATGTTTGCTGTCAGAACTATTTGAATTTAATCATCATCAACAACATCTTTACATCTAATCAAATAAACACATATCAAATAAATCTTATATTATAATGGCATATTTAAAAAAATCGGCTTTTTATTTGGTAAGGTTAGCTATTTTAACGGTCCAACTAGCATAAATTTCGTCTTATATGGGTGGCAGGGGTGGTCGTGGTCGGATCGGGTTGAAAATTATTTCAGATAATTTGTATATCATCACATCCACATGTACCAAATTTCAGCTCTCTAACTTCATTTTTCGAATTTATGCTAAAAAAAAAATCGCACAAAAAAACAATAGTGCGATGGTAGACACTCAGAAAAAGTACAACCATATTTTAGTAGTCGTCGATGGCTTTTCTAAATTTGTTTGGCTTTATCCAACCAAATCTACAGGAATAGAAGAAGTTGTGGAAAGATTAAGTAAACAATCAATGGTGTTTGGAAATCCGAAACGTTTTGTGTGTGACAGAGGTACTGCATTCACTTCGAATTCATTTAAAGACTATTGTACGCGTGAAGGAATACAATTACTACATATTGCTATAGGTGTGCCGAGAGGAAATGGGTAAGTTGAAAGGATCCATAAAATAATTATTCCCATGCTAACTAAGCTCTGCCATAATAATCCAGCAAACTGGTATATGAATGTATATAGTGTTATGCAAATTATAAACAACACTCCGCCTAGAAGCACTAAATTTACTCCTTTTAAAATTCTAACTGGCGTAGAAATGAGAACATCAAACAACCCAAACTTAAGAGAGCTTTTGAGTGACGTCGGGATTGAAGAGCTAGCTCAGGAAAGGCAGATCATTAGAAAAGAAGCTCAAGAAAATATTCAAACAATTCAGGAAGAAAACCGTAAGAATTTATATAAAAACAGGAAAAGGGAATACGAATATGACATTATAGAACTAGTAGCTATAAAACGAAAACAGTATAGGTTTAAATTTAAAAAACAAGTTTTTTGTTCCTTATAAAGTTTTGAAAAAACTTAAACATGGTCGGTATGATGTAGAAAAAGTTGGTATTCAGGAAGGTCCTCAGAAAACAGCGACTGTAACTGGATTTATGAAGCGTTGGGGTTATTCATTCGAGTCGAATGAAAGGTCAGGACGGCCGAATATAGGAATGGTTGCTCGCAGTAGAGTATATAGGAATATTATGTTCCTAATATTCCTATTAATACTAATGAGCAACCATCCCTGCATGAAGCTATACAAATTGGGTAGCGCTGACTGAGAGAAATGACAAATAGCGAAGCGTATGAAGGTGCAGTTAGTTGTTGGTTGCTTGTACGAACGATCGACGTTTTTGTGGCTGCCGAAAAGTAATAATAGACAAAACGAGTGTTAACAAAAGAACTAAACTAAACTTAATATAATAATATAAAACAAAGTATAAATATAAGTGACTTAATGATAATGGAAGAACTAAATCTAAATCATTATTAAATAAACTATCTTAAAATAAAACCGTTATTAAATAAAGTAACTAAAAACTAAAACACTACATATATATTCGCCATTTGCTGCATTCACCTTAATTTGTGAAGTGGCCAGAATTACAGCCGCAGACGAGTTAGTTGCCATAGCATTTCTCCTATTTTCAATGCTTGGTTGCTCTCCGTGCAGTAGGTTATGGTGACTTAGCGAGCACATGCAAATTATCGGCAAATTATTCTCGCAATGAATGGCTCATTTTCTTCAATTCCTATATATAATGCTCGAATAGCATTAAGGCACTCATTTGTTGTATCCAATAGTTGCCTGGCGCTTACCGCATTGTCCCTGTTTACTTGGGGTTGATCTAAAATTCTATCCCATTGAGTCGAAATAGTATTCTTTTATTTTCGTACCTTTGTCTCAGCAGTGTCCATGCAACATTGTAACTAGTGCTTGATATCTGAACATGTTGGATCGAGCAAGCACCTTCTCCTTTCAAGCATTGTCGAAGATGCTACATTTTTTCTGAGTTTGATATGTATACATTATTATGCACCATATCTTGGAGTAGATTGTAAAATGTTGCCCATTCTTTAAAATCACCTGCAAATGTTGGAATTTCTAATTTCTCTAATTCCAAGCAATCCCAGTGATTCTTTGGTTGGATTTTAAATTCTTTTTCTTCATTCGGAAGCTTTGTTTAATTGAGTTTAAGAAGATTTTTTAAGATATCTACCATCCTTGTAATCAAATTATTTTTTGCTTTTCCCACATTTGTAAGGTTCTCGGTTTTAAAATGGTTTATGAGATTAGTGGTACGTCTCTTAAAACTATTTAATTTAAACTCGTTCTTTTTGCCAATGGATCCCCTGCATTCGTTTTTACTCGTCTTAAACTCCACAAAATCGTTGTCCAGAGCTTTATTTAGTGCCGACATGATCCCATCAGGTTTTTCATTGGTGCTTTCACACATATAATTCGTAAAATAATCCTCTAAGCCCAGTCCATCCGCCATTAATTTAAGGTAGTTAGCTTCCAGCTATTTTCGGTGGTTTTTTAAATGCTTTATAATACCGGGACAAGTGCTTTTCCGAATGTTCTTTTCACTAATCCTATTATAAAGCTGCAATATTTTTTCTGCAATTTCTTTTTGAGCATCGATTATCTTTATTCTATTAATCCACATTTTTTCTCTTTTCTTTCACCGAACAATTAAAAGTAAACTTTAGGAGGTAGATTTTTAGTCGCCTAGTTGACTAGCTAGGACTCGACTCAGGATAAAGATTCCTCTGTTGTTCACGGTGAAATTGCTTTTGGGTTTTTCAAAATTCACCAAACACGCTCAAATCTTTCTCACTCTTTTCTTTTTATCACCTTATCTTGGTGTTTTATCCCCCAGGAACGCATAATTTGTTCTTTAGCCTCAGACACGCTATTTATGACAAACTTTTTTTTACTTCTCTTGGTGTTATACCTCCAAGAACGCCAAATCTGATGTTTTTACCTCAGACACACTTTTTTCACAAACACTTGTTGTTTTTCGTTTTCACTTTTCTTGGTGTTTTAGCCCCAAGATCGTCTAGTCTGAATAAATAAATAATATTTACTATTTTTTTAATTTTATACTCTTAAAAAAATTGGGGGAAAACAAGAGTTTTTTTATTTTAAGCTACCTTTAGCTGCTGGTGCCTTTGCACTACTTACAACTTTCAAGGTGCTGGTTTGTCTCTGTGTCTCTTACCACTGGTGGGGGAAAACAACACAGCGTCTCGATGGACCAAAAATATTAATAGTTCGACTTGATCTTAAGGCTCGAAATACCAAAAATATTAATAGCTGATAGCTAAAAATATTTAATAAGTACACGCAACGTTCTTTTTGAGCATTTATAAGTTACTAAATTTATTTGCAACTTCATATCAGCAGCTCGTTGGTTTATGTTCATTATCTCAACGTTTATCCGTCTGATCCTTTCTCGCTCATAAATGGAAAATTCATTTGTCCGCTAGTTTTATGACCTGACAAAGGAAGCGATATCTTTACTATAGATATGCAACATGTAATCTTTGCTCCGCTTTATCAGCCGTAGACAGAATACGCAGCAAAAACTTATGTTCAAACGTGAACAGGATGAGAATGAGCGCAGTAGAAAAAAACAAGCGAATCCAAGAATATAATGTGCACATTTGCATTCCAAATTTTAATAAAAAATTTCAATTTTGTTTACCCTACCTCCCATTCCCCTATCCCTCTTCTCCCTGTCCCCTTTAATTACCATCCTTCCCCTGTCTTCCATTCTAATTACCCTGCCCCCTTCCTCTTCTACCCCTTTCCCTTCCCCATTCCACTACCTTCCCTTCCTCTACCACCTCTTCTCAATGCCCCCTTTCGCCGCCCCCTTCATTCAAAGTTACTGCCCTTTCCCTTCTTCCCCCATTCCCCTACCTCTTCTTCCTTTTTAAAAGGAACCCAGCGCGTTGCTGTCCTTTCCCCTACCTCTCCTTCCCTCTACCTCCCTTCCCCCTACCTCTCCTTCTTCTGGCCATACCACTACGCCCCATACCACTTATTCCCCTCCCCCTTCACCCTACCTACCATCCTTTCACTCCAACTTCTCCCTGCCCCTTGTCCCATGCCCTTCACGACCCAATTAACCCGTGGAGGGTAATGATCTCTGATATGTTGAATTCGTCTCCGCCCTGAATAGCAGAACAACTATCCACTACTTCCCCTGCCCCTCACCCTACCTCCTTTTAAAGTTAAGTTGTTTAAAGCTTTGAGATGATTTAATTAAAAACACTGCCAATTATAAAACAGCAAACTGTGAATATAAATTTTACGAAATAAAATAAGAAAAATATATTTGAAAGAATAATCATACGACAGTTGTTTTCGGCGCCCCCTACCGGGTACAAAAAAAAATTATCTAATTGGAGCACCACACAAACTATTGTTTCAAATTTGTGCTCAATCCACCCATTGGTTTTCGCGTGATGCCGTTACTAACAAACGCACAATCACTTTAATATATACCTGTAGATAAAATAATAATTAAGACTTTAAATCAATTTCGAGTAGCACTGCAGTATAAATCGATTTTTGTTCTGTTATCGGTCACTTTTTGTCTGTTATTTTTGAAATTCGATTACTTTTGTTTTATTTATCGGTCATAAAAAACGCATAAAAATTATAAATTAGAAAGTAAAATTTGATGAGAGTGAGCGGTGCCGCAGTAGAATTAACGACACAATCTCTGAATATAATATGCACGTTTGCACTCCAAATTTAAATAAAAATTATCAATTTTGTTCAAGAGTGTTCAGTGAGAACTGCATAAAATGTAGTTGTTAGCCGGAGTCTAAAAGAACGCGGCATGGAACGAAAGTGCTAGCTCTATTTTTGACAAATATAATACAACGTACAGCGAGTGCAAGTTATCTCCGGCTGGTTTAAATGTAGAGCAATGCTGCGGAGTACCACGTTTACTTATTTAACGCTGAAGGGTCGCTTTAATAACATCACTTGTAATAGCGTCCTAATCAAGTTCCTCTAAATTATTATCAAAATCAATCATATGGATAGAACGTCTCTTCTAGACCTTCTATTCAAGAATATATGTACTTTACGGGCAATACGATGTCTTCCTTTAAAACGTTCCAAATATTGTATGAAAAATGTAACAAGAGAAAACTATAACTTTGGTGAAACCAAATCTTTAATATTTTTCATTACAATATAAGAAAGTTTTTCCTACAAAGTCACAAGCGGTGGGCTTGTAGACACCCCATTAACACATATTTATTTGTAGCTTCCATCCATAAAAAGCCAGTATATTAAATTTCAAGTTGATATTGGTTGTAATAAAATTGGTTTTACAAACTTCGTGTCAAAATTAGTATCATATTTCACACTATGTATGTAAAGTATACAAAAATGGTGAAAAACATTCAACAATAAGAAATAACGTTGCTGTCGAGTGTGCCCGATTTCGAGATACCCTGAACCTTGTTAACGCTCCTTATATGATTCATAGATTTTATTCTTTAGTGGTCCGATTTAGACATATGATAAAAATTAGAACTAATTAAAAAACAAGAAAGAAAGCTGCAGTCTTTCCCTATTTTGAGATGCGCTGTACCTTGTCTAAGGCTCCTTATATGAATACATTCTTTATTATTTAGTGGTCCGATCTAGACATAGGTGGGATATTTTATTAGAGTTTATGCAAAATTAAAGTGAATTAAATAAACAATATTTTTATACAAAACTTAAAAAATGGGGCAGTTTTGCAGCTACTTGAAGCTACCTCGTAAATTGTTCAAATCTGGGCCTATACGAAATATTTTGTAAGGATTGACCTAAGATAAGCCATATATTATGGGGCCTACCTCTACCGATCTGAATATAGCCAGTATACTATATTGTTTTACGAAAGATACACCAAATTTGGTGGTTTTAGTATTATTAACAAAAATAAAACAAATTTCAGACAAATTAAAATTGGGGCCCCTTTAAAGGAGGGTTGGCATGTTCATCTAATAGTAGTTAATAGGGAATAACCAAAAAATATCCAAATTTGAAAACTATATCTCTTATAGTCTCCGAGATCTGTTCTTTCGAACAGACAGACATGTCGTCTTCCGATTCTGTTTAAGAATAAATATATATTATATATTATAATATATATATATATATATATATATATATATATATATATATATATATATATATATATATATATATATATATATATATATATATATATATATATATATATATATATATATATATATATATATAATATATATTATATATATATATATATATATATATATATATATATATATATATATATATATATATATATATATATATATATATATATATATATATATATATATATATATATATATATATATATATATATATATATATATATATATATATATATATATATATATATATATATATATATATCTGCCACGCCTCCTTCTGCCTACTACTTACATTTGGACAAATTTTATATACATTTTTACCCTATGGGTACAGTGTACAAAAGCACAAAATAACCTTATTAAATCTTTTTTAAATCAATCTTAATTTTATTTACATTGACCCTGACCTAGTATATGTCAACAATAAACTTCAGATCTTTTCAATTACAATCAGTCATGCATTAATAAACAATAGAACTCGAACGAATTCTTTGTTAGTGGTTGAAACAATCAAAAAGTTATGTTGAATTTCTACGTAATCGATTTAACAAAACCATGGAAATAAATTTTATTATTGTAAACAAGTAGTGTGCCTTGCTTTCATTCACATCACATTTACAATATTGTCAGTAGTTAAACAATTCTAACCAGTTTGTATATTTTCCAAAACTAAATATATAATATTAATTATATTAAAAATGGCAAGCGATGAACCTGACCAAGAAAAGTCTTGCGAGTTCGCGAACATTCCAGATGGTGATATTACTTCAGTTGAGGAAAGTGAACCGTTGGCCCTTCTCCCACCGGACCATCCACTTTTGCAAAAGTTTCAACAGTCCTTGAGACAGCATCTTTTGCGCACCAAGCTAAAGTTAGAAAATGAAATCGCCGAAATAAAAAACGAGGTCAAGGTAAAGGAGCTACGCCGAGAGGAGCAAGGATTAAGTTTGTATGAAATGCAGCAAAAGATTGTACTTCAAGGCGAACAGATAAAAGATATTACTGTTCAAATTGAGGAACATATGGAAAAGAGAACTAATGAGGAAAAAGAAGTTACGGCATTAAAAACAGAATACGAAGAAAAGGTTAAGTTGACAAAGGAAGAAAAGACCCAGTATAATAACCGCTTGGTGGATTTGGAACATTTGCAAACTCTCGGCAGCAACATAAAAAAGTGGGCCTACGATGTGGAAGATGAAGTTAAAAATGCGAAGCGTATTGTAAGTCGAGATGCGCAACTCCAGAAGCAGCTGTCTGAAGAAAAGCGGAAGTCAGATATACTCTTTTATCGCTTGGATACCGAAGTAAAGAAACGGGAAGCAGAATTAAAATCAATTTGCCAAGATGAAGAAGCTATGACCGAAGTTATGAACATACTAAATATGAGTATAGCTGATGCAAATACTGATTTGGAAGCTCTGCAGAAAGAGCACAAACGATTAACACAGGCTTGGAGTGAAGTTATAATTGCAATTCAGCTGAGGGACAAAATTTTATTTCAAGTTACTGATAATTTAAGGTGAGTAAATGTGATTCAGACATTTTTCGATATAATTCTACAATAATATGAAAATATATAAAAGTTTAGGGGTGGATATTTAGAATGATAAACGCTATAACTGTGATAGTTGCATTTGTTTCTAAACGGTATATACAAATCATTTCGTTAGATATCGATTGTTTCACATTGCATATATGTATATGTATATTTTTGGATATTTATATTTATTTTTATATTTATATAAAAATCTGTGGCTCTCTTGTCCTATTTATTTATATGTAAATTTTTCTTCTTAATCTCTTCTTTTTTCTTCTTCTTATATATAAAATAGAAGTATGTATGTGTGTTCCCTATAGACTCCGAAACCGCTCAACCGATTTTGATCAAATTTTGTGGCAATATTCAAAATAGTCCCGTGGGTGATCTTGTAAAGTTTCGTGGCGATAAGCAGAAATTGGATTGGATAAGCAGAAATTGGATTTTTTAGATTTTCCTTCCAATTTTTTTTTTTGTTTCAATAAGGAGCATGTTGAAGGTGGGGAAGGGGTAAGGAGTGGTAGGGTAAAGGGGAGCTACTAGTTTTTAAATATTTATATAAATTTGTAAATATTTATATATTTTAAATTTTTCCAAAATGTGGGTCAATTGCTGTCTTAAAAACTTTATTTAGTTTTTTTTTTATATGCTTATTTTTGCACAATTAAGGATTTTTTTAGCAACGAAGAAACGTGACACAGTTTGACTTAATTTGGACTGTGTCGAGGATTCTGCTTAGGTGTGCGGTGAGGACGTTTGAGGTTTTCGGAATTTTCCGAAACATGCTTCGTATCCCCCTAATTTATATTGGCCTAAACAAAAAAATCATACGATTATCCCGGTTCAACGGAATAATCATGCCACTTATAGTTGTTTTTTTATAAGTATAGATTGTATTTAGCCGATCGGTTCAATCGTTAATCCATGTTTTAGCATACAGTTTGCTTGTGCCTAAATCAGAAAGCTTTGCTCTCAACCGATTTGTTTTTCGTTTTTGTAACTAAAGCTCTTTCCCAGACCGTTGTTATTGTGTAATGAATTTCTAATTGCATAGTGTTCGAAAATTTTTTGTTTCGATATTTAAAATTTTTCCGTTAGTATTTTAAAATTCCTATTGACTTTTAAAAACTATCACGCACCAAATTTGAGCACGTAACAGTTGCAGTTTCATCATTTGGTTTTATCCTCGTCAAGAGGTTTTTTTTTATGTACATATATGAGTATATGAGCCATTCTAGCCATCTGTCTGCTGTCTAAAAAATCGTAAATTAGTCTCTTAAATTTCGATATACTACTAAACGAATGACTAAATGTTCTACACAAAATACAATTGTTTTAAAATTTTAAATCTACTGTGTATAAAAGTGAATGAATCGGAGAAGTAAGTTTCATTGGAAAAATGGATAGTGCCATTAAGTTATGAAGTCTAATTTCAGAAGCTATTTAATGTATGATGATAATATTCTGCCGTGCTCCCATATCCACTTACTTTTACGATTTCAGTAAAAATTCAATCAGTTTTAAATTTCGTTGAGTTTGTTGTCACTTTAAGTTTTGCTTTGAAGTAAGATTAAAAGATGAAAAGATACACTTGCGCATGACGCAAAAGTAAGTGGAAATGGGAGAATGGCTGAATATGTAAATACGTGAAGAGTACTTGGCGAAATACGTTACATTTGAGAAATGAGCGATGCAGTTTCAACAGCAATACGCGACGCTCAGCGTTAGATTTTGCCAAGATAGAGTCATTTAATTACAACATTTTTATGCCCTGTACCCAAAGTTGCAAGGGTATAAGTATAAATTTGTGCTAATGTTTACATATGTGACAAGCAGAAGAAAGTGTCTTAGACCCATAAAATATATATATTGTTTATCAGGGATACTTCTGCTGCTTTTCATATTGCTAAATCTTTCGGTTGGAATTCCATGCAGTAGTCAGATAAATTATAGGAGTATGCCAGTATTTAAGCATCTTTTGGTCCCAAGTTTATGGAGTGTCCACCAC
>JAWNNQ010000098.1:0-89759 GCA_035044765.1 Leucophenga montana | reverse complement strand
TGTATAGCAGAAGTGGAAAAGTCTTGCATACTTTTAGGCATTTATTTAAAATACATTTAAGCTTTAAAAAGTGGAAGTGGTTATCATTTAATCGGATTTATTTTTTAATTTTTTTATTTATACCCTACCGTGGAGGGCCAAAGGTATACTAATTTTGTGCAAATGTATGTAACAGTCAGGAGGCCTGGCAACTCTACAAAGTATATATATTCTTGATCACAGCATCAAAAGTCGAGCCGAATTTTGACTCTTCTTATCCATACGCAGATCAAGTTTCTAAAATGTTGTGTGTGTCAAGTCCACCACAATACGCCCACAACTATTTGCCCTTCATATGATAATAAATTCTAATGGAATATCTGACAGATTTCAAGATCTGAGAGCTAAAGAATATAATCTATGCGCTGAAAAATATGATCTAGGGTGCAGGATATCCCAAAGTTGAGCCCACTCGACTACAGCATTCTTTGTTGTTTTTGATAAATTTATTTTAAATATTTTTATTTATTTCAAAAACGTTTTTTGTGTTGTTTATTATACTAAAGCCTCCAACATAAATGTACGACTGCTGCAGTCTCACTTGTTTTTCTTCACATAGTTTTTAACGACCTAGTATTAATATTTCTATACATTGGGCCTAATTTGTAACTGTGTAATCTAAGTGTTTAATAAAATAAGTTAGTTTAGGTCGAAGTTCAAAATACGTGGAAAACACTTTAATACAAAACAAAAAGTCCGTAGATGTATCGTGTCTTGTACTTTTAAGAAATATATATGAAGGGAAATGATTTTGAATCCTTTATGCACTTCACATACGCTACACTATTCAAGTGAGAAGAAATTTTATTTATATTTGATATTGGACAAAATGTGTTCACAGCACAGGCACACAATACTGGAAACAGTTGCCACCAATAGCAAAGTAGCTGACAATTTAAGAGAAATTCGATGGCATTTAAGAGCACGCAAAATACTGAGAAGGCAGACAGCGCAGACGGCAGGCAGCAACTGTTCTCAATATTTTGGTTGTTTCGTGGGCAGCATAATTTACGGGGTGCCGTGCCGCGTATGAAATTGTTAATGACTGCAACGGAGAATATACAAAGTATAGCATTTTGGATGGGGTTTATGAGTGATAACGCGAAATGTAGTAGAGCAACAATACAAATTCAAGACGTTTGCTTGATTTACATTGCGTGCAGGAATGAAGCAAGAAATCAAAGGCTGCATAAGCTTAAATCAAATAAAAAAAAAAAAAACTTATTGACGAGGTAATAACCAAGTGACAATCAATTTTAAAAATACAAATGAAAAACTAAAATCCTTCGTCACAAAATTAATATCAGAAGTTTTGTGAGTCACATGTCGGCTTTCGTCACTTGGTTTTTATAAACTGCCCTGGAGCCAAGGGTATACAAAATTTGTGCAAATGTATGTGACAGGCAGAAGGAGGCATGGCAGACCGTATAATGTATATATGTACATTCTTGACTAGCATCGAAAGCTGAGTCGATCTAGCCATGTCCGTCTGTCTGTATGTTTGAACAACGAGATCTTGGACACTATAAAAGATAAAACCTCCATACTTGGGTTTCTAGATTCGCCTAATCAAGTGTTTAAAAAATTTTAGATGTCACGCACCTAATTCAGTAATTTTTCAAGGTAAATCAGCATATAACATTTTAGAAAAAAATTTTTTTTTTTGATTTCCTTTTTAATTATAAAAAAAAGTGGGCGAGACACGCCCATTAGTCTATGTATGTTAAGCTTCTGACCATAAAAAAGCACCACATCGCATTTCAACCGAATATTGACTTTAATAAAGAAGTTTTTCGTACAAAAAGTCAAAAGTGGGCAGTAGGTTTTTATGGGGGCTATCCCAAAACGTGGGCCATACCATATCAATTATTAAGTTGATATTGACTACAATAAAAAAGTTTTTGCATACAAAAAGTTAAAAGTGGGCGATGAGTTTGTATGGGAGTACCACAAAAAAATAGACGTGGCGTGTTAATCTTGATACTCTTTTAAACTGCAATAAAAAGAAGTGTAGGCGCAAATTTTCAACTGGATAGCATAAAAATTGGTCATCAAAAATGCGCAACAACGTACAGACGGATGGACGGACATGGCTAGATCGACTCGTCTCGTCGAGCTGATCAAGATATACTTTATGGGGTCTACATTGCCCACTTTAAAGCGTTACAAACTTTCAGACAAACTGATAATACCATTTCTCACTATGTATGAATGGTATAAAAAAATGTTTACACTAAAACTAAAAATGTAGTCACGTGTGTATCGGGGTTTCCCCTTTAAACGAGGTTTTTCTTTTCACACACTTTATCTGCTAAGCGAAAAGGAGAGTCTAAATATCCAAACTCTTGAAGCCTCTATATCTTAGAGTGTTATACACGTGTTTCAGGGTATACCAAAACCCATCATCAGTCGGATTTGACCGCACATTGCTTTTATAGCATGCTTAATTGAAAATCGCCTTGAGTATCCCAGAATAAATATAAAATAAGTTTGGGGTGATAGGTCTCCCACGAACCCCAAAACTCCTTGGGGCTGAGCATTTTCAACCCCTTATAATTCGGACCGTGGTAATCCGATTTTATATGTTTTAACATTTTCTGCAAGATCGTCATGTGACATATCGTAAGATGGGGGCATCCTTGCACATTAGTTCCACTTCAATACATTCGATTTTGCATGAACACTTAGCTGTAAAAAAAATTTGCTCTCGTTCGATACCATAATTTATTATAATCGCTCAAAAAAAGGCTCGCGTCGATTGGTGTAAGGAAATGATTAAAAAGTTAGACCGTTCGACGTGTATAAAATCGTGACAGGTGACGAATCATGGATATATGCATATGAGCCGGAAACAAAACAGCAATCGACCGTGTGGGTATTCCAAGACGAGCCAAATCCAACAAAAATTGTTCGTGGAAGAAGCACAGCGAAGCAAATGATCGCCTGTTTCTTCGGCCGAATGGGTCATGTGGCCACTGTTCCGCTTGAGCAACGTAGGACGGTCAATTCTGAGTGGTACACGACCATTTGTTTGCCGGAAGTTTTCGGAGAAATTCGTAAAACCAATCGCCAAAGACGAATAATTCTCATCCATCATGACAATGCGAGCTCTCACACATCTCGTCAAACAAGTGCATTTTTTAGCAGTGAAAACATCGAATTAATGACTCATCCTCCGTATAGTCCTAATTTGGCACCTAATGACTTCTTCTTGTTCCCGAGTATCAAAGGTAAACTGCGTGGTCAACGATTTACGAGCACCGAAGAAGCAGTTGAAGCGTTCAAAAACCATGTTTTGGAGGTGTCTCAAGAGGAATGGAAAAACTGCTATGACAAATGGTTTGAACGAAATTAACCAAATTGAAATTAAAGGTAATTAAATTACCTTTCCAAAAAGTTTAATTAAGAATGTGTAATCCTCACCTACACTTAAAAAAAAAAAACCATTGAAAGTCGTACTTTTTCAAAAAAAAACTTGCCGTACCAATTAATTGTGACTAGGGCTCGTATATACTCGTAGACGGACAGACGGACATGGCTACATCAATTCTTTTTTTAATTCGAGCTGACAAAGAATATAACATTTACATACACTTTATGTAGTGTGTGCGGTGTCGCTTTCTGGGTACTACAATCTTTCTGACAAATTCAATATAATATGCTTCTTATATGAAGCCATTTGACAATATTTACAGTTGAGTTACACATTGCGCTCTTATACGCTCTACTCACTGGGTAAAAGTGTGTATTAAATTTGTTCAAATGTATGTAACAGCGTAATAGAGGAGCGGTTAACTCCATTAGGTATGTATGTATATACATAGGTACATATACTGTCTTTACGTCTGTATGTGCGCCGAGAGTTTAAAGACTATAATAGAAAAACTATAAAGATCCACCAAACTATGATATTTAGACTATTCTATTCGCTCTCCCGACGGTGTACGTACATAAAATGATCATGCGAATCCCCATAGAAGGGGTAGCAACCTCACAATTGTAGCGCCACTCCATTTTATAGCTTTTGTATGAAAAACATTTCGATTTTTATTGTGTAATAAACTAAAAACATTAAATTTAATGAAATTTAAAACTTCATCAATGCTAATAAATATTTTACATAGGTCCTACTATTAAATATAGCCCTAATTACTAAAGCTATAGTTCAAATAAAGACAAATATCTATATATTTTAATTAGGTACGTACTTTTTTTTGTGACAATTTGAAAGGTACTTACAATCAAAATATTATATCAAAATCGGTAAAATATTTTGTGTATAAATGGCTTAAAACATCGTCACTCACACAGCAACACAAAAACTAACATGTATAGACTAGACTTTATATGAATTACAAACGCACACACATTAGCGAGTGTTTTATACTTGGTATAATAATTTAATGTGTTAGCATGCGAGCATTCATATAAGACTCTGTTAGCGCGAATGAAATACAAAATTGCTTGTTTTACTTTGTATGCGCTTCGCTAGTAAATTTGTAGTTGTTGTAATTGACGCGCGGTGAAATAGCAATAACACACAACAACGAATCTATACTATTTTATAACTAGATTGCAGTAAATTGAATTGACCTCTGGCTGCTGGGACTTTTGAAGTATACTATAGCGTTCTTTGATATTTTTTGTTTGATTTTGTTTTACTTATGTAGTTCGTTAAACAACTTTGTCAATTGAAGTCTCTGTGTTGGTTGTAGTTATTGTATTTTATTTATTTATCTGAATTTTTGGCACAGTTTTTTTTTCTTTTTAACTCAGGAAAAGCCTTAAACATATTAGTCTGCTTGATGTAATTCATCTTTCTTACCGGAAGTAGCATGTGGCTTTGTGCTCGCACGGAAATCGTTTCGCCAATATGTCAAACTTAAAACAGTGCATACTGTAACTGATGGCTGTCATGGGTGCTTTTCCCTTTGTTTTTCTTTGATTTTTTGCTTCGGCATCCAAATTGCTTTTGTCTTGCGGCAAGAATGATTTTGATGTCGTCTCTGTTTTTGTACACTTTTATCATAGTACGCAATGGGGTATTATCAATTGGTCAAATTGTTTGCAACGTACTGTGGAAGGTATCGGAGTACTCTTTAAAATAGATCGAACCAAATCATCCTATGTGTGATATACACGTAGTGTGTACGCGCGCAAAGATACATGCTTTCGCAACTTCCAGTCAAAAACGTCATGATAGTTGGCCCATTGAAAGCGAAGTTATCACCGTTAACACAGAATTGTGCTTCAGGAAGTCAGTCGACGCCTTTTAGATGGCTTCCACAGTCACAAAAAGATGTTCTTTCATCGGAAAATGCATTTTTCTGAAAAGTTAAAACTCCAAATCAGGCGAATCGGAGAGTGTTTAATGGTTAAAATGTGATTTTGAGTAAAAAAAATCAGTAAGCAGTGCAGATCGATGAGATGAAAAAATTGTATTTTGAAAAAGTTCCGTAGGGGGCCTATCCCTAAAAGTGGGCGAAGCACAACTACTGATAAATATGTGAAGCATACGTTCTTAAGAGGACTCCATATCAAATTTCGGGTTAATATCAACTGTAATAAATAAATTTTTCTTACAAAAACCCAATAGTGAGCAGTGGGTTTATATGGGGGCTACCCATAAAATTGGACATGGCATATTGATATAGATACTCTATCTGCTTAGGAGCAAAATAAGCTTATATACCAGAATTCGGTCAAATATCTCAAAAATTTATACAAAAAATGCGCAGCAATACATAGACAGACAGAAAAATGAACAGACAGACGGTCTACATTAACAAGAGTGCAGAGTATTTCGTACTGGCAAACTCACAAGCACACAATTTGAAAGTGCGTGTGAATGGTATTAAAACTTCGGTTCCACCGAACTTAACATTTTATCTTGTTTTAATTTGTTTGAATGTTCAGATTGAAAACTGCGAGCTTTTTATTAATTTACAGAAACGAACAAGTTGTTGCTATGATGGCTTGTAAAATTTTCAGATTTTACCATCAAAACTAATATAAAATTGTATTGTCTAATCTGTTCATTAGAAGTTGGTTAAAATTGAGTTCCGAAATCGTTAAAACCTTCTTTTTTTTTCAATTCGCAGACGCAGTAGTTAAATATAATACCCTACAGCACTCCCACAACAAAGATTCATATATTCCAACCTCATATTTTAAAATCCATTAAGCTGTTTAGGCTACAGAGCCTGTCAAAAAATTATACAGCCATACACTCGAACAAGAAAAAAAGTTAAGCTTCAATACTCTTCAAACGCCTTCATTACGTTTTTAAGGTGGTTATAACTACATAACAATCATAACATTCTGAAGCTTCAAACCATTTCGTCACAATATCGTGTTTCAAGTTAATATTGACTGTACTAAAATTTTTCATACACATATATATATATATATATATATATATATATATATATATATATATATATATATATATATATATATATATATATATATATATATATATATATATATATATATATATATATATATATATATATATATATATATATATATATATATATATATATATATATATATATATACTTTTTGACGTATTCGATGCTTCCTTCAATGCGTCACAAGCTTCGCGACAAAATTATAATACCATACACACTACATGCACACACACAGAACCCACCATTGAACAGTCGGATCAAAACAACTTTATTTTCTATTTAATTTTTTTATAAGTTAGTTATCAATTTTAGATATTGTATAAGAAAGGGTAGGCAGGGTATTTCAAAGTCGTGCAATCACGACGCAACATTCCTGCCAGTTTCCGTTGGCTTTATTTTATTTTTATTACCTTTGTAGTTAATTTCGTTTGGCTTCTCCACATCTTTGGATTTTCCCATTTTCAAAATTGTTCACACAAGTAGTTTCATTTGTTTGCAGGTAATAAGCATCATGAGTATGTGGGCGTGGCAGTGTGCCATTTGCATATGATTTTCTGCTTTTGTATTCAATATATTTACATATGCCTTGAATGAAATTACAGTTTATTGATTTTAGTACCCATTAGAAGAAAATGTACACTGCCGCTCCTCCAGCTAGCAGTTTTTTACTTACAACTACTGGTATGTATTTATGAGGGTTGTCTTGTATATTGTGCGCCTTGGTCAAACTAAGTTGTGTTAGGTGCAATTAGGTACAGAACAACAGCAATCCAAGACGAGCCAAATCAACCATTTGTTTTAAAGAAGTTTCCGAAGAATTGTGGAAATTCAACTGCCGAAGACGGACCAATCTGAATATGTTTCTGCAGCCACCTAACACCATTTCATTGTAATAAAAATGTTTAATACTAATGGCCGTATGACACACGAATACTCTGAGTACATTTTTCCCCCCTTATGGTCCTGGGATTTTAAAAACGATAGAGTTTGTGAAAGGGATAGCTATTTATATATATACACAAAATATTTCATATCGAGTCGTATAGGTCACACTTGACTTTTGTGTATGTTTCTATTAAAATATACAGAATCAATAGAGGAAAGCATTTTAAAAATACATGCATATTGAGTATATTCAGCATTTGGGCATGGCATGCCAAAGCAATTGTCTTTGCATTATTCATTGTTGCTCTATTTTCTAGTTTTATTGTGCACTAATTTACTTTTTGTGTAAAGAGTGACCGCATGAAGAAATAATTCAAAACACCATAAATATATTGATAAATACAACATTTTTCTGCCGAACTTCTGGTGCAGAATTGTCTCATCTTTCGCATAGATGCTCATATTAATATGGTACTTTTCCTGATCTTGATTTTCGTTTCACTTTTTGATGAAACTATATTTCAACCTCCCGCATCTGTAGATTTTTTGTTTTGTCTATTTTCTGATCTGCTCTAACAATAATGAAGTGGAAAAAATGTGTTCATAGTATTCGTGAGTCATACGGCCATAAGCAACCGCTCCAAAATTCAAACACACGAATTCTTTGTAACCTCAAAATAATAAAGTTGGCAACTCGACATTCTCAAAACACCAGAGAACACACCTTTCTTTAGAATGTCAAATATAAAGTTGTCAGCTTCACATCAATCTAGTCTTTCTTTCTTTCTATCCTTCGACTAAGGCACACGTGTCGGAGAAAATTTTCTACGACTTTGAGAAAAATTTCGGTAAATAAAATTTTACAAATTATGAAAATTAAAAAAAAAAAACATTTACAAATCAGAGAAAGCTAATAACGTATATTTTTGTCGCTACAGGCGCGCTCTTTCCACGTCGACAAACACAATGTCACCGCTGCCATATGTATTTATGGATGTCACTTCTGGCGAGAAGCCCTTGGGACGCATTGTCATGGAGTTACGCTTTGATGTTGTGCCTAAGACTTGCGAGAATTTTCGCGCTTTGTGCACCGGCGAAAAGGGTTTTGGATATAAGGGATCAACCTTCCATCGCGTCATACCAAAATATATGTGCCAGGGTGGCGACTTTACTAACAACAATGGCATCGGCGGTAAGTCGATCTACGGCAATAAATTTGACGACGAGAACTTCGAATTGAAGCACACCGGACCCGGTATACTGTCCATGGCCAATACTGGTCCGAATACCAACGGTTCGCAATTTTTTATCTGTACCAATAACACCAGCTGGCTGGACAATAAACATGTCGTGTTTGGAAGTGTTGTCGAAGGTATGGATGTAGTCCAGCAAATGGATCGTGTGGATATAATATCGGGTATACCGAGGGAGAAATTGACCATTACTGATTGCGGTTTAGTCCTTTAAGTTCCACATGATTTAAACAGAATTTGAAAAAAAAATGAAAAAAAAATTTAAATCGATAACATTCGATTATTGTTGTAGTAAACAAATGCAGATGTAGAAGCGCAGTTTAAAGGGAAACAATGAACAAATTTATTTAATATATAACTACTATACATAAACAATATAATGTATAATTAATATAATGCGGTTGTTTGTAAAACCTTTTTTTTACACATGCACTTTACCGGACATCCCTGCATCAGAACATTGGAAACACTCTGTTTTCGCTGTCTCTTCTTCTGCTCGGTGAACCAATTTTGATTCAGTTTAATATTGTCTCTCTTGGCTGTAGGCTGTTCAGGAATATCTTCAAAGCTGCCACTCATATAAGAAGAAAAGATAGGTTCCGGGGAATTTTGCTGGTCGTTGCAATTCAACCAATAGTAATCCCAATCCTTCCTTCAAAGTATGGACATTTATACAGTAACTCCGTGCATTTTTCTTGCAATGTTAAATGTACATACAAGCGATGGCCCTCAAGTGCCACAGCTCCCAACACTTGCTAATATGCTTATTATTATCAATCATCGCTAGGGAAAATTATTTTACTTTAACCATTTTAAAAATAATAAAACTTTCAAAGAACACTCGGAGTGTTTGGCTTCTGTGTGAAAATGAACATAAACTTGACTGACTGGTGGGATTGTATAAAGGCTATGTGAGTTACCCCAAAATGTTGGTCCACACTAGAGTGCTGCATGACTTAATTCATTGAAGCTGCTTTATGAATATTCATTCATTTAAATTCAATTCATGAATTCAAAACACTCAACATTCATTTCATTCAATGCAGAATAAATTCAATTTCACAAACATTCACTTTGAATGACTGAATGAAATGTGAATTCATTTCACTATGAATGCAAGGTTATCCGAAATATTCATTCATTCATTCGAATGCGTTGAAGGTTCGAATACATTCAGCTGCCAGTCGGTTACAATGTCAACACGAACACTTTCAGCAGCTGAAGGCTTTCTGCACACGAACAACATGTAGAAGTAAGAGTAAACGAGAGGGAAAGAGATATTGAGGGAGTTGGAAAGAGATTTTGAAGTGAAGCGCCACGTAGCTTTTTATTTACTAAAACAACATTTAAAAAAGACGACAGTGAATTCATTTGCGTGCCGCACAACAAAAACTATCAATACTACCGATAGTACATACTATCGATAGTTTTCCAGCTCTAGTGTGGAGTGAGAACGTGCGAATTTTTTACTGTGAGAACATGCGTATATATTGTATTATAGTTTTAATTCATATTATGATACATGTCAGAAAAGCAAAACCGCAAAAGTCTGCGTACAGCTGCATATAAAAATGCGTGTAATGAGCGAATATGCGATTACCGCTACCTAAAAATATTCTAATTCATTTTTGTGCTTTTCTGGCTTGATGTATGAATTAAAACTCTAGTTTAAATCATTAAAACGCTGTAAAAATGTTATTAGTTAAGAGAAATTAGTATAAATTATATAATTATAATTATATGTATTGTTTGTGGTATATGGATAATGGTAATTGGCTATTAATAATGTTTTTCTTCGATCTTTTTTAACAAACTGTGTTTATTACTTGCAAAACTTAGGATTTTTCACTAAAATCTGCACCATCAGAACATCCCAAATGTGACGACATAAAAATAAAATTGCTAAATGGGAAACATGGTAGGAGCAAGGTGTGGGATACTTCTGCCGAAGTAAAAGACGAGCATGGTTCAGTTTTCAAAAACATTGTGAAATGCAGAACATGCTGCAGTTCATACAAATTTGTTTCCAGCACGTCAAACATAGTAAAGCACAAATGCTTTTTAACGTCCAACAGAAATTTCAATGACACTGATCAGCACGAAGTACTTGTGAATGCAGATACTAAAAAAAAAAAACAAAACACATGGTGTTGTCAGAATTCTGCTTTGAAATGCCAATTTATGGAGAGGATTGGCTTAAAATGGTACAAAAACCCATTCAAGAATGTGGGTGATAGTCGGAATCATTGGGTTCCAGCAACAGAATATGGTCTCCTTGCAAAGATCTTGGGAATTGAGGCAGGAACATGAAATTGAGGCAGGAACATGAGATTTGTACATATTCTAGTGCCAACCATTACTGATTGCAACGCCCATTCCAAAAACCCATTTGAACATTTATATTCCACTAGGCCTTCCCAGGATTGATTAATTGACATATATTTACGACGAACATTTGGGACTGGAAGAAAACTGGAGGAAACCGCAACGCATTGCTAAAAGAGTAATTTACTAGAAAGCATTTTCTACAAAAAGATAAAATAAATCTGCTTATGAACTGCTCCCAAACAGGTGAGGTCATGCTCACGAGCAAGAGCCGAAATTAAGTGAAATGAGCAGAACCGTGAGCGAGTGTTTTTAAACTCGGATAAAATATTTTCAAATGTGCTGTTGATACTTTTTACTAATTGCTTCAGTTGAAAGTAATTAGTATACAATTACTTATTATATTCTAAAATGTAATTTGACATACTCTGCATAACAAAATTACAACACGCCTACTTCTTTTAAAATTCTTCATTTGCAAGAAACAAGCTAACAGAGAGAAACAAACACACTAACATGAATCGCATTCATAATATTCGAATGTATCGCATTCATTCATTCATTCATGACATTCAACTTCATGAGCATTCAAAACTAAAAAAGTAACAAGCTTCGAATGAATTAGAATGAATGTGAACTTTGTGCACATTCATTCAAATTCATTTTAGTGTGAATGTGCCATATGCCGTTTTGGCCGCATTCATGCAGGGTTCTAGTGGGCAACTATTAAGCGGCCTTCTGTAGAAAGCAATCAAATCGAACTTTAAGCGGATTTTGATTTAAACAAAAAATGTTTCACTGGCTGCTCATAGTTGATTTGATCATACAGTGTAGAGATCCCATACTAATCGCAATAGGCATCTTTTGTACTATAACCGCTTCCAGAGAACTGCCGTTGCTGAAATCAATGTGATGAGTATACTTTTTCCATGATTCTTTTTAATCAACTCATTGGCAAACGTCCTCAGTGTAAACGGGAAATATAAAAGCAGCATAAAGTCAGATTGACAGATGGACATGAGTTAACTTGTCGAATATAAACATGAGTAATGGATGTATATAGGGGCTAAATAACTGTCAAGCAACAACTGTTCATATATGCCGAGTTTTGAACTAATAGACCAAGTACCTAGTATGTATGTATAACGAGTCTTGGTGAAACCAAATCAGAACTTTCTAAAATATAATGTAGGATTTGTTTTTTTTAAAAAATAAGTAGTACTTATTCTTTTATTTTAAGCGATAATCTATAATAAAGCGACAATTAAAATATACATATATGTACATAGGCACTTATGTACATAAAAATATCTGATACGGTTTGAATATCTATATATAAAAAGGCTAGTACAAACCGTTCACACTCTTTTAAATCCAACATATGCGGGCGTCTAAGGAAGTTCTCTCAATTTTTTTAAAATATTACAACAAAAACGTCAACGTGCGTGACGCCATAGAAAGAAGATTAATTATTCAACCACAAGGAGAACACTAGTCTAAATAAATGAGTCGCTAGCTGCTGAGTATGTATAATATACTTTTGTTTTTCAAATTCAGCTTAGATTTTCAGATTTAACCAATAACTATAATATCCTATTCTTATTTTTCGTCTTGCTGTTTCTGTTTAGTTTTGATCTGTTTCTTGTGATTCGTAACATTTTTGACATTATCACTTTTAAGAGTTTGACACAAGCAGTTATTTTCAATTTAGACAATGATTATATTTTAGAGCAAAAGCTAGCTGTACCTGTCACGAATTTCTTTCACGCTTCTTTTTCACACGGTATGGAACTGATTTCGATTTGGGTTTTTGAAAATTTTGACAACACACTTATTCTTCACTAACATCTTCCGACGCTCTGACGACATTTTCATGCGGTCGATGCAGCAACACTTTCCAGTACAGCTTCTTTCGGGACCAAGGATTTATCGCTTGCTTCCTCTTTGGAGAGGTTGCACTGGTTGCTCGTGGTTGATTTTATCATACAGTGTAGAGATTCCATACCAATCGCAATATGCATATACAGCCTTCAACAGCATCGTAAGACATTCTACGCGGCTAATCTTCTGTATACTCGCTTCCAGAGCGCTGCCGTTGCTGCAATCAATGTGATGGGTATACTTTTTTCATGATTCTTTTTAATCAACTAATTGGCAAACGTCCTCAGTGTAAACGGGAAATAGAAAAGCAGCATAAATTTATCGATGAGTTCAGCAGCGAAATTGAGTCTACATCTCTATTAGTCTCTCGTGGATTGTGCGATTTGAATTTGTCAAAAATGCACAATTTAATTACTTTGTACTTTCATGCAATACAGTGTATTTACAACCTGATTCGATTCACTCCAAATCGGCGGTAGTGTAGATTTCCATCAGAAGTGTAAGAAATCTCTGAAATGATAACATATTATAAACCTTATAGTATACTCGTACTTGTACATATAGTATGCGTATGAATTTCACACTTACTTCAAGAATTTCGACCCGCGATTTATGCAAATCCTTAGCTGCTGCCATTCCATATAATGACTCACTTTAATTCTAATACCAATATAATCAATTGGGTAGTTTTAAATGTCGACTATGAAATATTGTATATTTTGCGAATAGTAGTTATGCAGGCATATATCATTGTCAAGCCAATCCAATAAAGATCCATAATCTCTTTCATTGACCTTAAAGAAAGAGAATCATTGTTCTTAGAATTGGCATCATTCTGCTCACATGATCCAATAGTTGGCTCAAAATTCACTGTTTTCAACTGTTTTTTGCTAAACTAGGCTAAATTACTCTCGAGCAGCTCAAATAGCAACGAGTTTGTCAGGTTCATTGGAACTTAAATGTTTAGAAATGTTTTTACTTTCGATACTAATGGAATAAGTTCTCATAGTACGGACGCAGCGCTAACCAACAAAGCGGAATAGTGTCGACTATCAGACGAAACAGATTTAGTGACTTCATAAATAATTTCGAGTCCAATCAAGTCTTTATTCCTCGGCACCACTACCTGTACAAAAAAAAGTCAATTAGTTTTATTATTTTATAAATAACTCTATGAGAAAACATATACGAACCAATAGCTTTTCAATGATTTTCATAATGACACCATCGCCGGGAAGTATGTCCTGTATGCACATCATTTCTGATAAATGCTTTGTACGACTGTTGCATTAACATCTGTTGTAAACGCCTTGCCTGCATAAATGTTGGCGTTTTTGTTAGCGTCTTCAAATAGTGCGCCAGTTTACGATCATAGGTATACATATATTAGACGCACACTGAGTGCGGACGACCCCTGACACGCACACGTTCGGGCGTATTTATATATGAATTTGATAGGACTTTGCATAAAATTGCCGTGTGATCATTGTTGTTGTTTTTGGCAACATCGGGGGCGGCGGCAACTGTGCCAACTGCCTTGATTCCCTCAGGCTTGTTCTCAGTTTTGTGCTTAAAGTTTATGGCAGCCGTCCACAGTAAAATATTTTCGCCTGTCTTTTGGCGAAATGTGCGATGAAGCTACCGGTACGGCATCTGTAATGGGTAATACCCGTAGTTCTTCATTCTCCGATTTGAATATCTTTGACGGTGTAGTATTTTCATGGTAGTATTTAACTTAATTCAATGTGTATTAATACCTAAAACGCAAATAACAAACGTTTCTAATTAGCAAAGCAAAAAATGTTTTCTGCTTTCGAACAGCTGATGCACGCATACGTATATATTTTTCTCTTTTTCACATATGTATTTTAGGAAAGAAATAAGTTAGAGTGAGATGAATAAATGTGTATTAATACCTAAAACGCAAATAACAAACGTTTCTAATTAGCAAAGCAAAAAATGTTTTCTGCTTTCGAACAGCTGATGCACGCATACGTATATATTTTTCTCTTTTTCACATATGTATTTTAGGAAACAAATAAGTTAGAGTGAGATGAATAATCTCACTTGCTGGGTGCAACTGAGACAACGGATCAACAGACAGCACTGGTATGTCTGTCAGCTGTTAATCGAAAAGTATGGCAACTGGTGGTAGCGTACTTTAAGCATTGAAATCATTAAAGTAAACTAAATTAGTATTTCCCTTTCTAAAGTTGTTAAAAGTTAATAAGAAGCTGTGCTTTAATCAATTAGTATTACTGTTATTAAGTTCAAATCCAGGGTTTTGCAGTGGAGTAAGTTAAACTACAAAAATTAACAATTTGCATACTGTTTACAATCTTGTCATTAAAACAAAAAAAAAAAGGCCACAAAATAGAGTTTCAAGTTAATATTGAGTGTAATAAAAATGTATTCATACAAAATCCGAAAAGTGTGAGGTGGGTGTGAGGTGGGTTTGTATGGAGGCTACCCCTAAAAGTGGTCGTGCAATGGCAGTTGTGATATTTGTTCAGCCTATGAGAACATAAGTCTCCATACCTGAGTTCAGATCGAAAGTTGTGCGACTAGTTTTGAGTCATACAGACTGCGGACGGACTTAGCTAGTTCGATTTGTCTCGTCGAGTTGATCAAGAATATACAGTATAGGATGTCCGATGCTGGATTAAATTATAACTTTTTTTATGCTCCTCAAGTAGAGTGTGAATGTTATTATAATTTAGTCACAATGTTTTCAACTCTTTACAGGAAGCATCGGAGACCACATAATGCCTATACAGTTTTGCATTCTATTTATAGCGCGCACTTTCAAAATGACTACATTTTTGATCCCTCGAGTTGTACAAGAGGTTGAAATACTTAATCACGTGACATTCATTTAAACAACAATTTAAATTTTTCAATCGCCTTAAAGTGATTTAAAATTTATTGATGAAAATTTATTGACAATTTCAATGAACACATACACTTGCTCGTAAAAGTCTACGTACACCACAAAAAAATCTGACATTTTTTAACCTTATTTGCAAATATCTCAGCTAATTTTTACAGAATTTTAATGCTTTAAACTAAAGTTTTAATTCATTTTATGATACAAAATGTAAGAAAAGCATAACAGCAAAAGTCTGCGTACAGGCTCCTTTTTTCGAAGAAAATTATGTGTTAGGTTTTTTAATGAAAAACAATTTAATCAATATTTGTGTAAATTGTCGAGTCCTACCCAATTTTAGGTGTAGCTCCCTTAAAAACCCACCACCATTCACTTTGAGGTTCTCAGGTTTCACAATTTTCAAAAATTAAATGACCCGACACTCTTATCACTATGCAACGCGACAGTGTTATTGTTTTTTACGAAATATATGATATAATTTATTATGATAGAATAATAATTTATTAACTTTGTTAATTTATTTTCTTTTAAAAAGATATGCGGATGAAACAACATAACGATCAACCATAAGAAAGCAGATCTTATTTGACAACATAAGCCTCGTATCAAAAATGCATGCAAATTTTTAAGAAGGCAATGTAGCCAGCAAATTAATATGAGTATGAATATTCAGTTTGGAAGAAGTGAACGGGTCAGGTAAGAACTTATGGATTTTAACATGAAATGTAGAAATGGAGAGCAACTCTGAAAAACAGTGAACGCTATTGAATTCAGCGCCCTCGAATTGTGTTTACCACCACTGGAGCGGAGTTATTGAGTCTGAGGTGACAGCATGTTGCGTTATCGGTACAAAAACTTCGAACAAAAATATTCAGTTTTGCTTTATACTTGGTAAATTTTTACGGAAATGTTTCAATTGTTTATGCTGATGATTGTTTAGCCCATGGCAGAGTTCGTGAGTTAATGGTATATGGATGTATAAAAACGATCGTGAAGACAAAAGTCAACATGACTAACCGAAATCCGTTATCATTGTCCATTTTTGTCCATTAGCTACGAGTATTTTTTGCATGCGTGTTCGATTTACTTCATGCCTGTGTGCTATGAAATTCTAAAATTGTGAGTTTATAGCCGCCATGAATGTGAATGAACGTTCGGGTCACCAAACGTAGCAAAGCCAAAACAATGAAGCAATAAACAATATGTGCATACGTGTAATTACAAAGGGTTTTCCAATAAGGCAATAATAATTTTGTATTTAAATAAAACACAATAATTTTTATATTGCGCTGAAATTTATTCCATGTGCAGTGTGTTTGCAGCAATCGATTGTTTGGAGCCAATTTTCCACCACTCCTCCACACATATTTACCGAAACGTTGCCAATTTCGCGACGATATTATTCATGAGGGGTTCTGTTATGTTGCTGGCTCACACATTGACACAAACAAACCAACTACTTAATGTAACCCTATAAAAAAATATCCAACGGCGTTAATCGTATGAGTGAGGTGACCATTCGGCAAGACCATTTATCGAGATTACACGGATACCGAATATTCCCTTCAATAGATCAATTGTTTGACCGGCGGTGTTTCATGTGGCACCTTCTTATTGGAACCGCATATCACCGATGTCAATTCCATCCAATACTGGATAAAAATAGTCTTCCAATATGATAGCAAACTTCATTGACCGTAGCACAATGTGGTTTTTGAGATTCCCAATTCTTATGGTTTGGAATCGCCGGACTTGGATCATTTTCAACTGAAGCCACGACGGATGCGATATTTTCAATACTTCGACCCGGTGCCATGTCTCACTGGCACAGGAACATGCAATAGTGAATATGTTGACTCCATCGTATCCACTATAGCATGTACAGCCTCTCTGGTGGGACGATCATTACAATTGAAAATTAGAGCAAGCGCTCTTAAAGTTGCTTGAGTCGGTGACTCAGAATATCGGAGGAATTTTTAATAATTTCCAAACGTTCGTGAACTTCACCATGATACAAATGTAAACACATTGAAAATAAATTTAAGTATATTAAAATACAAAATTATTATTATCCTTATTGAAAAACCCTTTAGATAAAACAATTCATCGCTATATTTTTATCGTACCATAGGAAACAATATTGCGCTTTAAGGTTTGTAAACGCGAACATAAATAATCCAATGATTTTTTAAAACTCATTAAGTTGGCTTAATGTAAAGCTGTTTGTAAGTACAATTGTCAGCCAACGATTCCGCTCGACACAGGCGCTGGTTGTGGCTCATTAACCATTCATAATTACAACGTTTTGTGACAGCCGCTACGGCACTCATGGCCAATTGTAAAGGATTAAAATACGTTGTTAAGTGAGTAATTACCAGTAAACTATGTAAAGTATTAAGAACTTAACTTTAACGAATCTGTTACGTACATAAGATCTGCGTAAGCCAATACTTGATTGGGTTGCACATTCGAGGTGTACGTATAGAATGTATAAACGTTTATTGGAACTAAAAAGCTTTTTTCGGAGCAGCTCCAAAGATATAAAAGAGATTTACTATATTGAGGATTGTGACTAAAGAAATGAATTGAAACTAATGGTGCTTGTGGAGAGCAGATTCAAAATAATAACTGATCAATTTTGAACTCGGTTTTCTCTACCACTTGGCATATTCAATACTTCCGATTGCGCAAAACTAACTAAATCGGCACTCCAACATAACGGAAAGCAAAATGTTTTGTTCGGCCGATATTACGAACGAAGTGGTACTTGAGGTAGGTCAATAATGCGGTTTGAATTTTATGATGTGATTTTTATGACGAAGGCTAATGACTCATAATACGATTCGATTGATTTACATATTCTTAACAGATCATCAGTTTTATTTATGTCTGAAGCTAATCGCTGCACACCAAGTGGAACTGCCATTACGGCAGGAACTGATTGTCGCCAATGTGTCATATGTCATTGCCACGCTTCAATTTGAATAGAGCCATTGCTATTGGTAAAGAACTTTCTAGTAGCTTGAAGGCTTTGCCACCGCCTTCAATTACGGACCATCGGAATTCTTTGCAGATGCGTCTAAACTCACAGCCGAAACAGCAGTAACAAAAACTGCATGAAACTTCGAATTCGGATTAGCAAAGCATCAACTCGGTGTTCGAACCAAATGTCGCTGCTTCTGATAGCGCTGTGAGTGGTTGCACAGAAGTTGGCGGGATTGGTAATACGGTATTTTAAACTATCAGTACATTACGGGTATATATTAAAAAAGCAGTTATATATAATTAAAATTACACAGCATCGTCGTCGTGTTGGTATATATATATACATATATATATATATATATATATATATATATATATATATATATATATATATATATATATATATATATATATATATATATATATATATATATATATATATATATATATATATATATACATATATACAACAGATTAACGTGAGTACTATTACAAACAACTCAAGGCTGTTCAACATAATCCAAATGGTCTGTTAACTGGGAGGCTGTAAGGTGGGTAGTCATGTAAACTTTATTTTTCAACGATTACCGATATTAGTTTAGATATTTTTTTTAATTTTTATAGAGTATTTTCTGAAAAGAGTCGTATACTAGTGGAAGCACTAAGTCATATTTGGATACTTTGCGACGTTATACATGATGTCTTAGACTACTCTTTCAGAATTTACAGCAGCAATGCATTCAGTCGTCTTACGTCGAAACAATATTCTGCTGCCTACAGTTTTACGCACTTGTCTGCATCCGAATATGCTACAGCATGCAGTACACACATATGCCGGTAGAACCTCCCGAAGCTGATCTCTTGCACCTAAATGATGACAATGTTGATGAAAATTCGGAGAATACTATAATTTCAACTAACGTTAATAACAGCTGTAGCAGCATCAGAAAACCACGCCCGGTGGGCATTAGAAAAACATATTAGATATACATAACAGCACAATCTCTAATACGTCGTAGGTTAGTGGTCATTCGCGTCGAAATGTTACACCGACACCAGTAAAAACCGCAGTATTACATATTTCACCGAGTATTGATAAACTTTCAACACCGCCTAATATGGTAACAAATCTTGTTTCAGCTGGCGAAACAGCAACTGTTGCATCAGTAGTATCAAAACATAAACAACCACCACAGAAACTGTGAACAAGCAATGCCCCATCCTCACAGTGGACTAAAGTAAGTGAATCTCCTACGACAATTATCTCTAGTCCTGGCCTGAAGTCAGTAAACTTTGATACAACTTTGCACAAGAAATTGGATCAAATCTACATATTCTTCATCCAGTGTCACTTAGGGTCACGCCCGTTGGTATGTATGTTGATATGGTACTGGACCTCTATCTCATTGATGGCTGTCAAAATCGCATTACCGACTTTTAAAGGGTACGTGCATTTAATTTATTAATATAAAAATCGATATTTTAAACACGAACAAAAATATTTCAGTTTATTAATCTGACTGATGTAGATATTAGAAAACTAGAACTACGTCTAGAGGATTGGCTTAAGCGTTTATGGTCGAATGTAGTTGCCTTAGTTGACAGTTTCGATTTACATGATCACGTTTTGGATTCAGCGCTTGGTGAGTATGAGCATATTTTCGAAGCAACCAAAAATAATCCGTGTAATATTTATCCTGTTTTCTTTATACTTTATATTTAAAAATTTTTCTTTACGTTTAATACACTTTCGTACAACTATTGGTTGTAATTTTAAGCGAAAAAGGGGCCATTCTCATGACTTGGAAATACATTAGAGAATACGAATTGCCAAGATATGCTATTGGGGGAATAATATTGAGTAGTGCACTTCACCTGTAGTATAAGTACATTTTTGTTCTGTTATCGGTCACTTTTTTGTCTACTATTTTTGAGATTCGATTACTTAATTATCGTTAAAAGGGGAACCTTGAACCAGCTAAAATTCATATATACATTTACAATAGGACGTCATTAAAATATACAGTCTTTTGACGTATGCCACAACGTTTACGTTTTCGCATTTTGTTGTCTTATCAATTAAGGACAAAAAACTATTTAAACTCCCAAACCGGCAAATTTTGAAGCAGCGGTGCTGCTAGCCATTGGCGCAGTTTATAAGGGGATAATGTAATAAAACATATGATACACGCGCGTTTATCATGAGAAGCATGAGATATTAGTCGCAAACATTTGTAATGTGTGGCCAGCATACTGATGAGAGCTTATGGCTAAGTTCGAAGCACATTTGTATGCGGCTAAACATTTTCTGTGTAATTAAAAGTTGTTGTTATTATTCTCTATTCGCATTAACAAATGAAATTCCACCGGCTGCTCTCGGCAGGTTCTCTTATCCGAATGAATCACGAAAGACCAGCACGGAAGGTTTACATGGTTAATTAAAACATTATTGGTAGACAGCGTCAGATAAGGCGTGCCAGCTTACGTTGGAAAAATCAAAACTATGATGACCTCAAGAAGCGTGGTATTTCCAACGATTGGTAACGGTGCGCTACTAAATATAGCGACTGGTGCGCCTTGCTACGTGCGTTCATGTGCAATATACCATTGTAGTTTCATATAAGTTAGTAAATTAAATGTTTTAAAGAATTTACAAAACATATATTCAACATTTTACCAAATTAATGTACATACTCCCCTCTAGTATTCACGTTCTCATCAAATTAGTGTGAAAATGAAAACGATGAAAATTGAAGCTGTCGAAAATGGCGCCTAAAAGGATGCAAATAATCACATTCATTCGTATTAAATCTCTTATTGAAACATTTATGCAAATAAATAGGCAACAGCAATTTAGTTACTTATACGCAAAACACACACTCACGCACACACAGACACACTCATAGATACTCGTACATATTGTATCTACTATGATATGAAATACATTATGGTCTCTTGTCGCTTGTCGATTTCGCTCGCTCGCTTTCATTTTATTCAGCCGTAAGCGAGCAAATGCAAATAAAATAATATGAAAATTATTTGAAATGTAATTTCAACTTAATAAATTTCCATTCCATAACACGGAAATTTGTACTCGTATAACAAGTGATCATATATGTATGTAGATACATACATAGGCAAGTCAGCGTTTGGGCATGTGGGCATGTCGGCGTCTGTCTGAATGAGCGGCAGTAAAAGTACTTCAAGCAAGCACAGCTTAAATGTAGCAAAGTCAAATATAACTTTTGAAAGAAGCGCTTATGTATAACTCTTGTCTTCTGCCGAAAGACAGCTGGTGGAATTGTCAACCGTAAATTTGCATAATCTTATGAAATTTTAGTACTATATACACGTACGAGTATACAAAAAAAAAATATTCACATTGACAACAACAACAACAATAATAATAATAATGAACATATTGCGTAGGCTTAACACACATTAATGCATGTACAAATGTACGAGTTTTTATGTTTAAATTATAGATACATTTGTAAATATGTGTGTGTCGCGATTTGTTGTAGCATATTAAGTTAAAGATGTATACACTAGGTCAATAGAATGGAAAGTGAGATGACTAGAAAGAGTTTACAATATTTATTTTCCATAATGTAAGAATTGTTGGAGGATGATGGGTTCGCGGTTGCAAAAGTGATATGTTACAGATGATCATACTCTTGGGAGTGTCCAAAAATGACATTTTTGCAAACGACCCAAGCAGCTGACAAGCGTTCGTTAGAATACGTATGCCCTGGGTAGTATCGAAACATCAGTTCGGTGGTGAGCTATTTGTAAGAATACACTCCCCTTAATTAGGGATTGGTACGATAGGTTTGGTTTCCGTTACCGCAAAACAACATTTACCAGTGAAGACACACGTGCTTGGCAATTTCAACGCCAATAATGGAAGTCTGGTTACATATGCACAAGTATCACTGAGACTATGGAGAAATCACTTTTCTAACCTACTTGGGGCGATGAAGAGAACCTTCTAATTGATTATGGCTTTCCTAAAAAGCCACCGGATTATGGCGAGGATATATATATATATATATATATATATATATATATATATATATATATATATATATATATATATATATATATATATATATATATATATATATATATATATATAAGGAAAAACATGAATTACAAAATTTTGTGTTCGACTCTAATTAGCAGAAACGGCTTCGTGTACTAAAAGAAAACGTCAATTTAGCAGAAAAGTTAAGATTTTTATTTCGAACACAAAATTTTTAGTAAGAACACAAAATAAGCACGAAACTAGCTTTACATAGTTGCATCTTAGCATTAAATTTTTTTCTTTATTTTCATGTGTTGGTCTGCTAACTTTATTCTAAAGTTGGCAGTCCAAGCCGCTTTTTTAAATTATTTTGACACGAGCATACAATTTTTATTTAGAACACAACTAGCTTAACTAGTTTAATTTCATTTTAACGCTTACGTTTTTCTTCATATTAAAAAGTTGGTCTGGTAATTTTACGTGTTTTTTTTTTAGTGTACCAAACTATTTCTGCTATTTAGAATTACGGAATTCAATTTTTTCATTCATGTTTTTCCTTATATTTATATGTTGGTCTGCTAACTTTATTTTAAAGTTAGCGGAACAAGCTGTTTCAGTGATTTACAGTTGACCACAAAAATTTTAAATAAAGCATAAAGTTAGCACAAAACCAGCAAAAATTTCATATCTACAAACATTTGGTTCTCTCACCTTGGCCTGCTAACTTTATTGATAATTTTTATTATTATTGTTTTTCTATATCCATACCAGATACCAGCTGTTAGCAGAGATAAAGGCTAACGTAGCATAAAGATTAAATTCAAAACAAATACTTAAATAGCTTTTTTTATAACCTTGTAATTATTTAACCAATAAGTTGAAAAAGGTTAATCGAGAATAAACTTATAGAAATTATCAAAATTTGAAGAACTCACAGTTGGCTCTGGGAAAATTCAAAATCTAGACACTAGGCAATCATAGCCAAGTTGTCAAAATCAATAAAATAAATTGGCAGCCCCACAGCAATCTGATATTCGTATCTCTCTAGCAATCGTCCGAAGCAGACGGCAGCAGTAAAAAAAATAATAGAAAAATTTCGGTAAATAAATTGAATAAATAAAAAAAAAAAAAAATGTGAAAAAGAAATTTGCAAATTAGTAAATGTTTATTTTTGTTATGTTTCGTTAATGCAGGCACACTTTTCCACGTCGACAAACGCCATGCCGTCGCTGCCACGTGTATTCATGGATGTCACTGCTGGTGAAAGGCCCTTGGGACGCATTGTCATGGAGCTACGCTCAGATGTCGTTCCAAAGACTGCCGAGAACTTTCGAGCTCTGTGTACCGGCGAGCACGGATATGGATACAAGGGTTCTATATTTCATCGCGTCATACCAAAATTTATGTGCCAAGGTGGCGATATTACTAATAACAATGGCTCCGGCGGTAAGTCCATCTACGGCAACAAATTTGCCGATGAGAACTTCGAATTGAAGCACACCGGGCCCGGCGTACTGTCCATGGCCAATGCTGGTCCCAATACCAACGGTTCGCAATTTTTCATCTGTACCAAGAAGACGGAGTGGCTGGACAACAAACATGTCGTGTTTGGAAGTGTTGTCGAAGGTATGGATGTAGTTAAGAAAATGGAGGCCTTGGGTACTAAATCGGGCAAACCGACCGAGAAATTGACTATTGCTGATTGTGGTGCTGTCGTTCAAGCTCAGAATGACTAAAAAGTATTCGCAAAAAAGCAGAATCAGATACATATTTTTTTCTTTAAATTAGTTGCACAAAATAGTAAACAAATGCAAATAGCAAACAAATGCAGTTGTAGAAGCTCAGTATAAATGAACAAATTTACTTAGTATATAACTACAATACATAAACAATATAATGTATGTATTGCGGTTGATACATTATATTGTTTATAAAATTCTTCTTAATAGTATACGAACAAATTAATGTAACTCAAAATAAAATATTTTGACTGAAAATTATAAATAATAATTACAATAATAGAACGTTTTGGAGCATATTATTATTTAAAGCTTCCAGGATCCGTGGCTTGTTGACATAAACTTTAGACTTCGAAATACTCAATTTTTAGACATTAGGCGAAATAAAGCGATCGTACCTCGGGCTATGCTAGGTGTTGGAACCATGCCAATATGGGCCAGGAATGGCATAAAACAATCTTTATTTATTCACGGTAAACGTCGCTCCAGCACCTTCTTTAAAGTCTAAAGAGCAATAGTACGAGTACGAGTACGAGTACTTAAATCTGCTTTACAAAATAAAATTAAAAGCTAAATGGAAAAATAGAAAGGAAAGACTTTTTTAAAAAAATGGTTGTCTGTAAAGTCATAAAGTTTACGGACGATAATTTTATGTGATAACGTCATAAGAAAATATTAATGAAAACTGATTGCAATATATTAGGTTCAAATAAGCTGTTGCCTTCGTGCTTCGTATTGATTCTATTATTTCGCTTGTTCGTTTTGACATCGTGCCTGTTGATGTCTGCCTAGCTGTACCATGGCAGACGTCGTTCTGCCCTTCCCCTTGCCTCTCCTTCCCCCTGACCAAACTACTATAAATGTATGCTGCGTTGCGTTTGGCGTTGTCGGCATCAAACACAAAAAAAATCTAATTTTTAAGTATTTCAATTAAATACAACTACAATAAAATAAATGCACTATTCAGCTTAATGGTTTTTAATTTTTAATAAGAAAATCAAGGTTGCGCATTGTCACTGTATAGCTTAATATTTAGCTTTAGCCAATAAATTTTTAAGATATAATAAGGAACGTTTCGTCTCCTATGGCAATTTAGCTTAGTGGTTAAATTTTTAAAGAAAAATTAAAGAATGCTTAATGATTAGAAATAAATTTTAAGTTTTCATGTTAAGATAAAATAAAAATTATAAAAAATTAAGGAAAAAATTAAAGGACACTATATGGTCTACTTTTATTTAATGTATTTTTACAAATAAAAAATTAAAGAACTCTTCGTCGTACTATATATATATATATATATATATATATATATATATATATATATATATATATATATATATATATATATATATATATATATATATATATATATATATATATATATATATATATATATATATATATATATATATATATATATATATATATATATATATATATATATATATATATATATATATATATATATATATATATATATATATATATATATATACATATATGTCTTAAACAGTTTGGGAAATTAAGATATATCTCCAGTGTTACGGTTTTCGAATTCGAATCGCTTTAAATGAAACTGAACCATCGAAAACCGTAGCACGTGGGTGCTACTCTTCTATAGTGGCAACAACATAATCTGCAGCCTTTTAGATACGTGGACACTTGTTTACTCTAAATTCGGCTGCGATTGCGTGACGTTTTAACTTCCTTGCTGCCTCGGCACATTTTGTGGAAATAGTGGTACGTACTTGACGATCTGTGCCACCGGTTTTACTACACACTGCCACAATAATATCATCGACACGTTTAATGTCCAATTGATTTTTCGGTGTTCGTTGCCACGATTTTTGTTTGCCAGTTAGTGTAGATGTAGCCAATTCATCGTCGGTGAAGATTAGAGTGAGTAGACAGCGTGTTGCCAATGACGCATAAGACCAGTCAATTGTAAAATACTGCTCCTGTGTAATAATAGTTTTATTTGGTCCAAGCACAATACCCATAATTTCACCAAATTGATCACGGTAATCTCTCGGATATTCACGCATTGCCGGTTCAGGCTCACCGGATGATGATTTACGTATATATAGCGATGAGTTGGTTGCCTCTGCTGCTTGTTCTTCAGTTAAATCATTGATACTAACACTGGTAGTAGGCACATTCCGACGCTTGTTACGTCGCTCTAGATAAGAAACATGTTCACTTAGTAAACCCGGACGCGAGTGACGTTCCTGCAACTCAACTAATACGGCATTAACACGTCCAAATAGATGTGTGTAGTTCGTCTGCGACCTTTTGCAGTGATCTACTACTGACTGTACTGTAGTATCCGGCGTTTCAACTTGTGGTTGTGTAGCACTTGGCAATAGTTTCACTGAATCTACTTTATGAACAGGCAATATTTCATTATTAAAGTAAAAATTATGCTCATCGTAATCTTCATAGTCCTCCAGTTCGCCGGTCAAATCAATTGTTTCAATCAATGTATTGGCTTCTTCTTTGTCAATCAGTGCTGCTTCTGGTAAAGCTGTTCCCGGTGTTGCCGTCTCCGTTAGTTCATGAACAGGCAATATTTCATTATTAAAGTAAAAATTATGCTCATCGTAATCGTAGTCTTCATAGTCCTCCAGTTCACCGGTCAAATCAATTGTTTCAATCAATGTATTGGCTTCTTCTTTTTCAATCAGTGCTGCTTCTGGTAAAGCTGTTCCCGGTGTTGCCGTCTCCGTTAGTTCATGAACAGGCAATATTTCATTATTAAAGTAAAAATTATGCTCATCGTAATCGTAGCCTTCATAGTCCTCCATTTCACCGGCCAAATCAATTGTTTCAATCAATGTATTGGCTTCTTCTTTTTCAATCAGTGCTGCTTCTGGTAAAGCTGCTCCCGGTGTTGCCGTCTCCGTTAGTTCATGAACAGGCAATATTTCATTATTAAAGTAAAAATTATGCTCATCGTAATCGTAGTCTTCATAGTCCTCCAGTTCACCGGTCAAATCAATTGTTTCAATCAATGTATTGGCTTCTTCTTTTTCAATCAGTGCTGCTTCTGGTAAAGCTGCTCCCGGTGTTGCCGTCTCCGTTAGTTCCTCTTTATTTTGTGAATCTTCAATGGCTCGTATATCATTGCTAGCTGTAGTAGTAGCTGTACTTGTAGCTATTATAGTAGTAGCCCTAGTAGTAGTAGTTTCAGCAGCATCTGGTGGTGGTGATGCTGTTGGTTTTGCAAATTGTTGATAATTTTGTGCTAAGATCGCTTGAACAGATGCAGTGGAATCTGCTTTAGCTGCTTGTTGTGTAGTTGTTGCGGCGGATTCTTGGCCAGTGGTGAAGCCGCTCGGTTGGTACTGCCCGCTTGCATTGAGAGCCGAGACTTGATTGCATTGTGCAGTTGTCATTGAATTTATTGTTATAAACGTATTGATTGCTATCGGCGGCGGTGGTGTTACTTTTGGCGTTTGCTTGATTGCTATTGACGAAAGCGGTACAATTTTATCTGCTACAGTTGCATTGAGTTTTTCTGGCTTTGGAGTATACAATGGTGTTGGTGGTGGCGTTGGTAGCGTAGTTGTTACCACATTTGCTAGTGAACCCAGTGCAGATTTTCTGGTTGTAACGCCGCTAACTCGGCTTGTATATATGGACCTTGTTGCCACTCGTTGTGGAATCGCTGGCACTGCTGTGTGCATTGGTACTGGCACAACTTTTTGCGATGTGGCTGGCGCTGGAACTATTGTGAACTTTGGTGGTAGCGATGCAATTGGTTTTGTTTTTGCTGCTTCTACTAAATGTATAGCTTCACTAGAAACTCTTGGTGCGGACTTGCGAAATGTTGTTGTTGGTGACAATGTTAAAACCGAGGAAATCTCAGAGCGCTGTGGACGCTGTGTGTTAATTGATGCTACTGCTGTTGATGATGTAGGTTTTGGTGTAGTAGTGGCGGCATGGTTGTCGCCGTTGCTTACAGTGTTGGGTACTGCAAACAGTTGTTGCAATTGCTGCGGCGCCTGTGCTTGCAAATTGTTGCACTGTAATAGTAGTGGGCGTGGACGTAGTGCGCCCGGCGCTTGTAGTTTTGGCAACGGCTGTACTATGGGTGCTATTGCTGCTGCTGCTCGTGCAACAGGTATTACATCTTGTTGTTGTCTCTCCTGCTGGTCAATTCGTGCTATTGCCTCGGCTTGTTGTTGTACATACAATTGACGAAAACAACGTTGCTGTTGCTCCAATTCAAGTCTTATTAAATTCTCTTGTTCCGGCGTCAATTTGCGTCGATTCATGTCTGCAACAGATGTTTGTTCCAGTGTTATTGTTCTTGTTTTTATACAAATTTCTCACAATGCCGGTCGTTTTTTTTTTTGCGATTTAACTTAGCACATATGGTCTGAGCAAGTGTTGCCTAAGCGTTTTGCACGCTTATATTGCCAGGGTTGCACTGTGTGTTGGTGATGCGCACGGCAGTCCCAAAGCGTTTTAGCGATTGGAAGTTGTGCAGTCAGACCGATTGTTAGTTTCGACCGGTAATTTTACCAACACTTACTAGAATTTGATTTGAGCTTTGTTAACAAAATCCATCAGTCCACTGAGAAAAGATTCATTTTTTCTCTCGACGAGTTCTTTAATAGATTTCACTTTAGTGAAAATGCTAAAATTTAAACGTTGATTATCGAATCTCCGGCAAAAGAAAATTTCATATTCTGCTGTGTTAAGATTGTCACAGTCATTGCCGTTGCATTTATTTTGTGCAAAAAAAAAAAAATTGTCAAAGGAGTAACCAGACATGAGTCCGTTTATTGCCTTAATCCCATATGATGAAAGTTGGGTTTTAATGTGACATGGTTTTTCTAGAACCGTGGGTTGCATAGATCTGAGAAATGTGCACTTTGTGGCACACTGTATTCCATAATGATTGTTCCATTCATTAAGTACCAACTTCCTTAAAAATCTTATAGATTCAATTATACTGTATTGCACCACGTCAGCTCTTTAATTTAGAGGTATTCCCACATGCCCTGGGGTCCATATTAATATCACTGGCTTTAGTTCAGCTCAGCTGAGACTATTATGAATTTTTGCAACTACATAGTTGTCCGTCTGATTATTCTTTAGTAAAAGAATAATCAGACGGACTGTCACTAAAAATGCATAATTTTTCTATTTTTTAGGTTCTTTGCTTCGTTTACCGCCCACAAAATAGCGTTAAGCTCAGCAAAAACTGATCATAGATTCACTATCATTAGATGGATTCACTATTCCTAGTCCAACACAGTCAGTTGCAACCGACGCATCTGTGCTGAAAATTGTAGAACCTTCATCTCTATAACGCTCTACGCACTCACTATATAATGTCTTATACTCTAAGGAGGAAGTTTTAAGTTTAAAATCCGTCTTTAAATCTGTCATAGGTTGTGTGGTATACATATTTGAAGGATGTCATCTCTAGTCGACTGAACCGGATATGATTGAACCATTTTACTTTAAGTAACTCCTTAGCCGTAAGAAACAGAGTTCTGAAAAAAGGAGGCATGTCACCAGCTAGTGCATATATAATATGTAATTGAGTTCCAGGTTGCTTATCTGCTATTGATCCCATATTGAGATAAGTTGTCGACGCATATTCAATTTTGCTTCTTATAAAGGACCTGTTGATATTTGTGGCAAGAGCAGGTCTAATAACACTCTTTAGCCATATTGATCAGATTCATTCCTCTTTGTTCTCCAGATTCAATTTTTTCCATCTGTGCCTTAACAGAACCACTCACCATTATTGCCCTACCCAGGAACATTGCTTCTCTTACTTGAGGAAAAGACACTCCATCAATGGATAGATTGATTGATAACTTCCTGATTCTGGTCACCGCCATGGTCGCGGTCGTACTAGGGTTGAAGGACAAACCTATGTAGATCTTTGCATAGGAGATTAAAATCTTCTAGTTTGCTCTGCATTTTTGCTATGACGTCTGATTGTTTTTTTTTTCCAGTTGTAACAATCACATAATCACCAGCGAACTGGAATACAGTAGTACTGTTATCCGCCACTTGGTGCAGTCTTTTTGTGTATATATTGGAAAAAGTATGGGGGAAAGGCAACAGCCCAGCGGCAGTCCATCCCTAACGGGTTTTTTTGCTTTGCCTAGCTTCAAAATTCTTGTTGAGAAAAAGTTTATGATCCATCTTGTATATATGATAGGTATAATTTCAGATAGAACCATCCTCTCCAGTAACCCTAAACTTGCACAGTTGTAAGCAAGTTACTTAGGTCTAGAAAGGTTGCTATAGTGTGCATACCCATAGCCCTTTTATCCTGAAGTTCAAACAACAAATTATTGATACACATCGAAGCTGATTTATTTCTTTGATAGGCATAGATTGATATAAACGAAAACTTCCATTTACCTTTACTATCTCAGCCAATCTATTTTTAATCATTTGATTAAGTGTTTTAGCAATTACAGATAAGAGTGAAATGGGTCTGAAATTTTGCATTTTCCGCTGTATTTTGCATTTGTTTTTGTGCACTGGTCAGCTGATTATTTGCCAGTGTTGCCAATGGCAAATACACGAATACAATGAGCACATTTTTTTCCCTTCATTGCTGTTAGAGCAGATCAGAAAATAGACAAAAGAAAAAATCTATAGTTTCATCAAAAAGTGAAACGAAAATCAAGATCAGGAAAAGTACCATATTAATATGAGCATCTATGCGAAAGTTGCGACAACTCTGCACTCAAAAATGACAAAGTATCAAAAGTTCGGCAGAAATAGTGTATTTATCTATACATTTATGGTGTTTTGAATTATTTCTTCATGCGGTTACTCTTTACACAAAAAGTAAATTAGTGCACAATAAAACTAGAAAAAGGAGCAACAATAAATGATGCAAAGACCATTTCTTTGACAAGTCATATGCAAATGGTGAATATACTCTATGCATGCATTTTTAAACTGATTGATTCTGTATATTTTAATAGAAACATAAACAAAAGTCAAGTGTGACTGACCTATACGAGTCGTTGTGAAAAATGTTGTTGTATGTATATAGCTATCCCTTTCGTAAATTCTCTGTCTAGTTTAAAATTCCAGAGCAATGAAGGGGAAAAATCGGATAGACTAATATGGCTATATCAAGCGGAATCTTTATGTTGCATATTTGATAATTACGATAACTAACCGGAAAGCGTGTTATGTTGTAGAATACGAATGTCACGCTTTTCTAGCCAATAATAATACCGAATTCTGAATCGGTTTAAATTTTAAAGTCTTCAGATTAATGCTGAAGTAAAAAAATGGAAACAAAATCTGGATAGTATATATTTCGCGAAAGGAGCATGAGTATATAATTAAGTTGATGATCGAAGGGCACGTCCAATGTAAATTAAAATACGGTTTTTTCTTTTTTTTTTTTTTGGCTCTTTCTATCATAACAATTTTTGTTTTATATCTGCTCTTGGTCTACTAGAGCCTTTCGTATTTGACTTGGGTTATTGGAATTTGTTGTTGTTAAAAAGAGGTATTCAAATGATTAGCATGTATGGAATTCGTTAAAAATTTTATGAATTTTGAATTTTGATCAACTGAACTGCCATTTTTCATTGGCTCGAAACGAATTAGATAGCATTAAGCCTCTAGTTTAATCACATTTCGGGCTTACCAGTAAAAACGTCGATATTGCGCGTATAATATAGTGCTCGTGCTGCAGCCACTGTGAGGTGTCCGTGCACAATTATATAAAAAACTTAATCGTTTAATAAATACGTGAACAGTAGCTAGATGCGAATCTAGTGTAACGAGGGTATTAATACACAGATATGAGTTTTTCTGGCTGGCTCAAAGTCAATACAACGAAAACAATTTTTTTCAATGAAAAAAATAAAAAAAAAAATAAAAGAAAATACAGTAGCCGCTCGGTTATATGAACACACACTTATGTAAACATCCAGAATACTGAACAACAACATTTTTCCACATGAGGTTCTAAAGAGTGAACACAGCCTGTCTCTATTATGTGAACAACTTGCAACCGTTGAATTTTTGAACTGTTTCTTTCTCCTATTAGAAATGTGTTCTTCCCCGAATAAGGTAGGGAATGCGTACATTCGAATGCAAAAGAAAATTTATTAGATTAATGGTGTTCGTTACGTAGTGCACACATATTTAAAATGAAGCAGAAGGTGTTAACCTTATCTGAAAAAGTGATATCTTAGCAAGCCTGGATAAAGGTGTCAGCGTCACATCCCTTGCACATAGATATGAACTGGCCAAATCAACAATTTGTGCTATTAAGAAAAAGAAAAAGCGAATTTTGCAAGTGACTTCAAAATGTGAAAGCAGAATCAAAAGAAAAACATTGAGAATGGGAGAAATGCCGAAAGTGAAGGCAAAGCTATATCAAAGCAAAATATTTTAACGAGCAACTGAAATAAAAAAATGCATTTTGTGCTAGTGATGGATGTCTGCAAAAATTGAAGCGACGATTTGGTAAAAGACTTTTAAAAATATCCGGGGAAAAACTGTCATACAATGCGGAATATGTTGAACCATTTAAAAAAGAACTTAATTCTATAATAACAAAAAATTATTTGACACATGATCAAATATACAATGCAGACGAGACTGGCCAATTTTGGAAACTGCTGCCAACCAAAAATACAAAAAATTACGCCTGGAAGAAAAGCCGAAAAGCATGTCTCACATTCCCGGCCTGTACAAATGCTTCTGGGGAGCACAAATTAAAACCACTGGTAATAGGGAAGGCAAAAAAGCCGCGATGCTTCAACAATTTTACTCCACCCGTAGATTATGACCATTCTCAAAAGGCATGGATGACGGCAGCAGTTTTCCAAACGTGGTTTCGAAATTCATTTGTTGTGCAGGTAGATTCACAAAGCATATCTCAGTTGTAATTTAACATTTAACATTGCTTTCTTACGCATTAGGTGACGAAATATTTAAATCGAAAACGTTTGCCTAGATAATGCACCTAGTCATCCACCTGCAGAGTTTTTGCGTTCAGAGGATGGAAATATAATCGAAGAAGTTGAGCCTAAAAGATGCGGTTTTATAAGCCTTAGCTTGGCCTGGCATAATGTTGATACATCCACTATACAAAAGTGCTGGAAAAGTATTTTGAATTTTGTTGTTGACGTACAGCTTTCACGGGAAGAGATTCAGATTTGGAATCAAGATATTGGTAGAAGATCAGAAAGCGAAGTTGACAATGAAGACGATGAAGATCAAGACCAGACAACAACAGCTGAAATTAACACCACTGAGGCACTCGAAGCGTTCAATAAAGTTATTGCTTGGAGTGCAAATAATAAATCTGAAAATGCAGGGAGAAGGCACTGCAGAAAAACCTTGCAGCAAAAAAAAAAAAAAAATCTACAAAAAAATATAACCGACTACTTTAATGTACATTAATTACTAACAAACCAATTACAGATAAAAACTTTATGTATGTGCACATTTGGAAAACGACTCTACGTATTTATTTTATAGTCCTTCGATTATGTGAACAGCTCCATTTAATAAACAGGGTTTGTCTGAATTAGTTCATATAACCGAGCGGCTACTGTATTTTATTCGCTAAAATTTATTTGCAGATGTGACACGTGTTTCGAACTTCACAGCACGTTTATCATCAGACACTGTACGACGACGTATGAAGAACAATTTTAATACTTATATCACAAAATTTAGGAAAAGTCATAAGCATACTAAACTAGATTTATATTGGGCCAGTGTTTATACCCTGGCAACATATGTTTATACGTATGTGCAGTGTTGTATTCAGCGAAAAATCCATAAAGTGTTGCCATACTTGATTAGTTTGATGAGACGAATCGAACTTATAATGTCGTTCGTACTTCTTTGAATGCTTAAATTACATGGCATGATGTTTTTTTTTGGTTTCGTGTGACCAGCTTGCTTTCTTGAACTTTAACAGAAAATCAGAGATGCACCGTAACTCCAAAACTTTTTCTAAGTAAAACAGAAGGTTAAACATTTTTTTTTTTTTGGTACAATTTATGCAAATTTATTTAATATCTTCATTTGTATCTCTTATTTGCCATTTGTTAAGACCAATTCGATAGGAAATGTGGAGAACAAATTCAAAGAATCGTATCCAAGAATGTAACGGACTTACTTTTGACTTTTTGCTCGAGACTTTAACAGCATGTAAAAGCAACGACGTATTATGACCTTGTTCCGTGGAAAGCTCAGTTACTAATTTCCCCTTTAAACTGTTGCTGCCCTAGGTATAACTTATTCGTTGGACATCCCCCGGTCTTTGGTAATAAATCCTTTTTATCAATGCTTATTATCAATATGGAAGAAAGCCACATTTTATGCTCTACTTTAAATCTGGAAATCAGCCTATTGCATTATCTGGTCCCGTTGATTTAAGCGGTTTGAAACTTTTTATATCCCAATTAATAATTGTCGTCTGTTAACAAGATGCTCGCAGATGTAAAGCTTCCGCTGTGGGACTGGAAGAAGTCCGTCTTGAAACTGGAGCAACTAGAAATATGAGTACCCATCAGTATATAAAGGGTTACAGCAACAATTATGAACCACAACATTTAGTTGAACATTCTATTTATGTAATTTTCGGAAAACATTTTATTTTAGGTAATTTAATGTGTTCATATACTAAGAACTTTATAAACAATATAATGTATCAACCGCAATATATACATTATGTTGTTTATATATAGTAGTTATATTAAGTAAATTTGTTCATTGTTTCCCTTTAAACTGCGCTTCTACATCTGCATTTGTTTGCTACAACAATAATCGAATGTTCACGATTCAATTTATTTCAACTAATTTAATAGAAAATTTGTTTCTTTTTCAAATTTTGTTTAGTCAAGCGGACATATTGTACAATGACAACACCACAATTAGTAATGGTCAATTTGTCGTTCGGTTTGCCCAACTTTGTTCCCAAACTATACATTTTATCGACTACATCCATACCATCGACTGCACTTCCAAGCACATATTTATTGTTCAGCCAATCTGTCTTCTTGGTACAGATAAAGATTGCGAACCGTTGATATTGGGACCAGCACTGGCCATGGACAGTATACCGAGTCCGGTGAGCTTCACTTCGAAGTTCTCATTGGTAAATTTGATGCCGCAGATCGACTTACCGGCGCGCCGGTGCCATTGTCGTTAGTAAAATTGCCATCCTTGCACATAAATTTTGGTATGATGCGATGAAATGCTTTTCAAAAATGATACTAGTTTTAAAATGTAGTTTTGGTTATGATTGATTGTATTTCTCTTATTCAGCTGATTCCATTTAGTGCTCCGATTAGAGATTTGCGAAATTTCTTGCCATTTGCTCTGGGGTTTCATAGAACTGTTTACGCAACAGCTGAGCCTATTAATGGAACTCTACGTCGATATAGTATTTTAGTACGGAGTATGCGATTTGACTTCTGCTGCAATAGGTTTTATATTAAAAACTTATTAAAATCGTTTAATTTACTTGAGCGCTAATTAAATTTATTCTATTTAGTTATATTAGTTTAGATAGGTTAATTATCTGTAAGAGCTATTGTGTTCTTAGATGAATAAATATATAAAATGATTACCTTTGTGTTTTAGTTGGACAAATTGAATGTGATTTACATACAATTTTTGTTTTGAAATGATGATTCTCAACACTCTCCCCTATTCTATTCTACAATACAATAAATACGCCATTGAATGTATAATTATAGTTTTGAGTTTATTCATGGATTTAATTACCATATAGAATTGTATTTAAATAGTCTATCTCTAAAGTGGCATGTTTATTTGGTTTTATGTGCTTTTAAAGGCACCACGTCGCTTCCGTATATGCATAACGTCTGCAAGTTAAGCATCTTAAAAACAAGCAGAATCGATAACTGCGGTTAAACCGAACCTCAAATACCATTCAGACAAAACTTCAAATCGTATTGTAAAACATAAACGTGGGGGGTTTAAATAGGGGCTACCCCAAAAAGTGGTCGGTACACACTCACTATTGGATGTAAATGTAGCGACCATCTATATGATGCCACCATATCGAATTTCAAGTTGATATTGGCGTTTTTCATATAAATGCATAAAAGTGAGCTGGGGGTTTGTATGAGACTACCTCAAAAAGTGGGCAGGACACGCCCGAAAGTCTCTGTATGTTAAGCGGCTGATCATAAAAAGGCACCACATTGCATTTCAATCTAATATTGATTTAAATAAATAAGTTTTTCATACAAAAAGTCAAAAATTGGCAGTAGGTTTGTATGGGGGCTATCCAAAATATTGGGCGGGTCCTACCCATTAATGTGCATGTGAAGCGTCCGTCCATAAGAAGCTTCAATATCAATTATTAAGTTGATATTGACTACAATAAAAAAGTTTTTCATACAAAAAGTCAAAAGTGGGCGTTGGGTTTATATGGGGACTATACCAAACAGTGGGTGTGGCGGGACAATCTTGATACTCTATTAAACTGCAAGTACAAAGAAGTGTATGTGCCAATATTCCAACAACATATAGTCGGACAGAGAGAGGGACATGTCTAAATCGACTCGTCTCGTCTCGTCGTGCTGATCAAAAATATATATACTTTATGGGATCTACGTTGCCTCCTTGCCTCCTTTAACTTTCAGACAAACTGATAATACCATTTGTTTGTTTGTTTTTACTTTTTTGAACCCTTTTGTACTCAAATCCATTCGATTTTTTCTTAGATCAAGCTCAGTTGAGCTTGAAGATGGTTAAATTTAAGAATTTCGTGTTTGAAAAATAAGTTCTTGAACCAAGAATTTTGTACTGCGTTTAAGAAAATTCGTACTTTAAATACCGCTATGGTTCAATTCAAGTACGGAAGACAAACTGATAATAGCATTTCGCAATATGTGCGAATGGTTTAAAAATTTATCAACACAATTAGACCACACAATACGCAATTGTTTAACTCATTTAAATCTAATTAAATACAATTAAGTTGCATGAATTCAATGTTAAGAAAACTGTTTGATTCAAAATTAATTGAACTACAAATAAATAAATGAGCAGCATTGAAAGGAAATAAGTTTGAGAGTGAATCCAATATTCTGTACTTGTAAGGAATTTAAATTATTGTGATAATTGCATTTGGGAATTGTTCCAAAATGCTGAAGAATACTTTGAAATTGAAAACAAATGTAGCGCAACAAAAATTGAAGTAATTAAATTTATTGCGTGGCAAATTGATGGCGATTGTTTGTTTGTTTATTTTGTTTATTTTAAAACAAACCGATGAAATAATTTTTCAATTTAAATAGTCGTAAGCAAGTTATTGTCAATAGTTTCACTTGGCATGCACTTGTGTTAAAGAGAGTGTGGGAAGCGTATTTGTGGCATGCAACATGACACCGCCTTCAAAAGCTATTGCTGCCTTGGTGCCACATAATCGTGAGTACGTTTCTTTATATTATGTGTCTATTTTGTTGCAAGTGACGTTGAAGGCAAAAGCCTTATTGCAGTGGCAGTATTCGTGTTATTCAAACAAACAAAGAAAGAAACAAACAAACACAGGCCTTGCCTCATATATCCTTGCATTTACGTGGCTGTTTTTTTTTCACTTTGTATACTCTGTATCCATAGTGTAAAAGGGTATATTAAGTTTGTGCAAATGTATGCAACAGGCATAAAGTGTATGTATTCTTCATCAGCATCGGAACTGAGTCGATATAGCCATGTCCTTCCGTCCTTCCGTCTTTCCTTCTTATGTTTAAACGACGAGCTCTTAGATTTAATATTGCTAATTTTCCTTAAAATTAACGTTCTTCAAGGTAAACCAACCAACCAAACAGGGTAACAGGGTAACAGGGTAATGTTGCGAAACATTAGAATATAACAAGCATAATTTAACATCATCTGCATACATTAGTGTATGGGCATAGTTAATAGACAAAGGTACTACTTCCTCACTTACTTAGCTGGCTCTATAACCGTTTATTGGTCAAGGCAGCACGTAGGAAAGCGTACCATTCGGTGTAGTTGCCGTTCCGCCAGATCATCATAGAACTGATCTTGCCATCTTAAGCTCGGACGTCCTCTCTGACGCAGTCCACTAATCAAGTTAAGGTTTCCGTCGTAAACCTTTAGTGCTGGAGTTTGGGAGTTCATCCGGATGAGGTAACCAGCACAGTGCAGCCGCTAGAATTTAATGCGTCAATCTATGCCAATGTCAGCTCATACAGCTCTTGGTCCATACGGGTCCTAAACTCGACGCCAACTCTAAGGGGGCCAAAAATCGTACGAAGAATCTTTCTATTGAACACTCCGAAAGACGCTGTATTCGTTTATGTCATGGTCCATGGTTCTGCGCCATACAGCAAGACCGGAATTGGCAGTATCATAGATTTTTATCTTCGTGCTTCGAGAGAGGGCTCTACTTATATTTTGCTTGCTGAGCCTAAAGTAGCAGCGATTAGCAGACGTGATTCTTCGGAACATTGAAGTTGAAATTCTCCATACTCACAGACCTTTCAAGACGCCCTGCGAGTGGACTCTAAGTACATCGTCTTGTCCTCGTTCACCGCTAGGCCTATGAGAAGTGACTGTTTCTCAATCTCCGAGAACGTCCTGCTAACTCGCCGTTCGTTCGTGCCGATGATGTCAATATCATCAGCATATGTGAGTAGCATCACTTCTTTATGGAAGATCGTGCCCGACCGTTCTGCGTATGGGCAGTGGCGTACGATGTACTCCATCAAGAGATTAAAAAAATCGAACGATAAAGCATCACCCTGTCTGAAACCTCTCTTGCTATCAAAGGGTTCGGAGAGGTTCTTTCCTATTCTGACGACGCTTTGGGTGTGTGATAGCGATAGCTTTGAAGAACTTCGTTCTTATAAGCGTGTCGAAAACGGTCTTATAATCTATAAATAGGTGGTGTGTGCATAGACAAAGGTAGATCATTAATAAAAATGTTGAAAAATATCGGACCTAGGTGACTCCCTTGGGGAACACCAGAAGAAGCAACAATAGTTTAAGCAAAAAATTTTTAAATAACACTTTTTGTATTCTACCATATAAGCAGGACTCAATCCCAGTATAAAGAGACGAAGGAAATCCTATTGCTTTTAATTTGAATAAAAGCTGTTATCAAGAGCTTTACTGTCTATGTAAATTATATCATTTGGCAACACTACTCAAAACCCTTATTAACGTGCGACACAATATTTACTAAAATCAGTGTTAGAGCTACTACGTTTATATATTTTAAATAAACGAGACTTAATATTTTTCAATCGGTAAAAGCTACGTAAAAACCAAGGCTGTATTTTTCCTGAGATAGATAGAGAAAATAACTGAGAATGGTGGAATAAAAAATATTCGTTATCAATTCAATATCTGTACACCGCTCGAGAGCAGCCCAGTCGGTATTGAAAAGTAAATGATTTAACTTGACATAATCAGTTTTTCTAAAACATCTGACACGGCGAAGAGCTTTATTTTTGACATGTGAACGACAAATACAGTCAGGCTGAAAAGAAACTTCCAAAGTTGGATGGCGATTATCTTCAGGCATTGTACGAGGGGTACTATTTATATTTCGGGAATAGCAAATAATAACAAACATTTTTAAATGAAAATGGCTTTATTGTTTTTCAAAATATTCCCCTTGATGATCAATACACTTTTGCATTCGTTCAAACCATTTGTCATAGCAGTTTTTCCATTTCTCTTGAGACACCTCCAAAATATGTTTTTGAACGCTTCAACTGCTTCTACGGCGCTCGTAAATCACCACGCAGTTTGCCTTTGATACTCGGGAACAAGAAGAAATCATTGGGTGCTAAATCAGGACTGTACGGAGGATGAGTTTCCATTAATTCGATGTTTTGACTGCTCAAAAATGCACTTGATTCGTCTTTGGCGGTTGGTTTTACGAATTTCTCCGAAGACTTCCGGCAAACAAATGGTCGTGTACCACTCAGAATTGACCGTCCTACGTTGCTCAAGTGCAACAGTGGCCAAATGACCCATTCGGCCTAAGAAACAGGCGATCATTTGCTTCGCTGTGCTTCTTCCACGAACAACTTTTGTTGGGTTTGGCTCATCTTGGAATACCCACACGGTCGATTGCTGTTTTGTTTCCGGCTCATATGCATATATCCACGATTCGTCACTTGTCACGATTTTATACATGTCTTTTGAATCACCACGGTCGAAGTTTTTAATCATTTCCTTACACCAATCGACGCGAGCCTTCTTTTGAGCGATTGATAAATTATGGAGTATCCAACGAGCGCAAATATCTTTTATAGCTAAGTGTTCATATAAAATCGAATGTATTGAAGTGGAAGTAATGTGCAAGGATGCCTCATCTCACGATATGTCACATGACGATCTTGCATTATCAGTTCACGCACTGCATCGATGTTTTTGGGCACAACAACCGATTTTGGACGACCTTCACGGAATTCGTCGGCGACCGAACTACGACCACGATTGAATTCACTATACCAGCGATATACTGTTGTTTTTGATGGTGCTTTATCGCCATGCAAAGAACTGAGTTCATTGACACATTCTTGCTGAGATAATCCACGTCGAAAGTTGTGAAAAAAAATCCAACGAAAACCTTCTCTTGGAATTTCCATTTTTTGGCCAAATTGCTTTTCTTAACTCACTGTTTACGTTTATGCCAAAAAATGTCAAACTTTATTATGGTGCTGCCAGATTTTATCTTTTGACATTAGTGTTGCCAGTTCCCGAAATATAAATAGCAGCCCTCGTAATAAAAGAAATCCTATCAATAAGTACATCAATACCAACATCAACATCAACATCAACAAAAACAAGATCAAGTAGTTTTCCAAAGCTGTTGCGACCATTATTACACTGTTGCATGGACAATTCAAAAAGACTATCAAGAAAGTCATTCTCTGCAGCTGGAATCAGCAAATTTGACCATCGTATATTAGGTAGATTGAAATCATCTAAACCACGAAAAGATGTCTTAACACATATAAATTCAATGTTCTGGTAGATAATACTAATTGCCTCAGTAAACAGAGACAATTTGACTGATATAAGAACACCACCACCAGAGCGATTGGCACGATCTTTTCTAAATGAAACTAAATTATCATTAAATAACTCAATATTGAGTATGTCATCAAACAAACTTTGGATCTTAAATTCCAGACTGGAGGTAAAAACGCTAAGATTGATACACCAAAAATCACCAACCGCCAAATCAGTGAGACAAGAGCAATATTGTGCAAAATTTAATGAAACTGCGTCTACTGGGTCTTTGGGGCTACACGAAAGATAAATTATGCGAGAACGATCCAAAACGATTCGAACCTTGAAACCGAACATTACAACAATTATTCGGGCCATTCCGTTCGCAATTCTCTAAAATATTTTTGGAAATATGTCTTTGGAAATATGATAAAATATTTGGAAAACTCTTCTCCGTTTGCGTTTTATTTAAAAACAAGGTACCACAAAGTACGTTTCAAGATCTTCAATGGTATATAATAAGTTGCGACCAGACTTTATGGTAAGTTTAAGTATCTTCTATTCCTTGCATATCACTTATTGATATTGATATTCCATTGAAATCTATCTACATATTTTTAAATATTAACCATTGGGCCAGATCGCACCCTCTATACCATATAGCGACTATAAAAAGTTGTGTGTAGCGCATTAAAGCTTCGATTTAACAAAGTTTGAAGTAATTCTTTTATGTTTTCATTTATTTGCCCTTTTTCTTTTGCCACCCTGGTAAAAATGTCCTAAAAGTGTTAGAAGTCGTGTTCTGCTGCTTGAATTGCAACTGCAGCAAAAACAAACTCGAAACTGTTTATCAAAGTTCATGGTCGTAGCACATCGGAGAAGCGATACAATTTCAATTTCAATTTTAGTTTTAGTTTTGGTTTTTAGTTTATTTATTTTTTTTGTGAATGATTTGCCATTGAACAGCTACACATATAAATAAGAGCACACTAGTTTTTGTTTGGGCACATATATACATAAAGGGTGTTTTTTTTAGATATTGGGCTAACACTCAAAACGGGCTGTTAGTTCTTTCACATTTTTTAAATGTTTGATATTATTTGACGAATCACAATTCTGTAAGAAACAAAATTATTCTAAAAATTGAGCTTCAATTCGACAAACATATACGTATATGTTTATCGATAAATTGAGGCCGACTCTTTTCTGCATTAAAAAATTTTTTGTGTGACAAGGATTAGTTTATGGCTCAATAAAGCGTTTGTGAACAAGCCAAATTGCTGTTTCTGGAATGCGGTAAATTCACAAGGAAACGTGAGCTTCAATTATAGTAACAATAGTTCACTGTTTGGTATCGTCTTTATGCTGGTGGCAACATGGGGTGGGCAGGACACGCTCAACGTTCGAAACCACCATATCAAAATTTAAGTAAATTTGACCTGTTACGAAAAAGCTTTTCATGCAAAATTCCAAAAGTTGTTGATGAGTTTGTATTGAGTCTATTCCAAAAAGTGGGGATCACACACTTTGAATCGTCCGTCAATAAGAAGTCAACATTCCAAAGCTTCAAGGTGATATTGCATTTTCATACAAAATCGGGTGTGCCCATAAGAATAAAAAGTTTTTATTATAAAATTCGTAAAGTCGGTGGTGGGTTAATATTGGGTGATCATATCCATGGTTGTGTATGTGAATGGTCCTTTCTTAGGAAGCCAACATGTACATTTTTAAGTTGATATTGACTGCAATAAAACAGTTTTACTTACAAAAAGTTGAAACTAGACAGCTGGTTGGTATGAGAGTTAGCCCAATATGTGGGCGTGGCAAATCAATATTGATATTCTATTTGACTGCAATAAAAAGAAGGTTTGGTGCCAACTTACAAATCAATATATTTAATATTTTTCTTATGGATGCGTTTTCGCGCTATATTACAAAGTAGGCGTAGAGGTAACTCAAATCATACTATGATCTGAGTATGTGAAATAGGTGCACGCATATTGCACAATCATCGATCACGAACATACTTCACAGTATCCCTTTCCTGACCTAACGAAAGTCTGAGCACAATCTGTTGAACGGCTTAGGTATTTATATAGAGTACAAATATTCTACCTTAATTAATATATGCGAGTATATATAGAGATTTAAACCTAATATGGTCTCTGCACTGTGCTATTGGGGACCCAATCTGGATCAATGTTGTATATTTTATGTCAGTTGGTTACTCCAATACCAATTTTGAAATTTCTGGGTTTAAAAAGAGAGAAAGAAGTTGCCTATACTAATTGGTGTGCTCCGCCCACTTTTTGAGATTGCACCATACAAACCCACCGCTCACTTTTATACATTTGTATGCAAAACTTCTTCAGTTAAATATCAGCTTGAAAATCTATATGGTGGTTTCTTATGTATGGTTGCTTCATATACATGTGCTAATAGGCGTGTACCGCCCACTTTTTGGAGTAGCCCCCCATACAAACCCACCGCCCACTCATGTGTTTTTGTATGAAAAACGTCTTTATTTAAATCAATATTAGTTTGAAATTCGATTTGGTATTTTCTTATGAACGGATGGCAAGAAAATATCGAAAGATGAGTCGATATACATCTGTCCGTCTCTCCGTTGGACAGTTTGTTTGAATAAAATTATCTTGGAGGCTATAAGATTTCAAGTTTGATAGTTTGGAATGCCCCTTTTCCTCTTCAGATAAAGTGTATGAAAAGAACACCACAACTCCATTTAAGTGGTAGCCCCCATACAAACCTGGCTCCATTTTTAAGTTTTTGTATGACATTTTTTTTATTGCAATTTTTCGTCAATTCTATTGAAATAGCTCGCATATGCTCATTACGGACCACTTAAGAATATATAGGATATATACTATATATACAGTATAAACCAAAAAATTATTCATCTTTTCTATTAAAATGACTGATATTAAATAAAGAAGGCTCTTGACGAGGTAAAAACCAAGCTCACAAAACTTCTGATATCAATTGTGTAACGAAAAAATTATGTTTTTCATTTGTATTGTTCGGATTGATTGTAATTTGTAATTGAGCGTTCGTCATTATATTGTGAGAACATTATATTATAAAGTGGAGCAGTGAAGTTCACCGATTTTGTGTGATTTGATGTCCGTCGATTACTACTTGTGGAAATGTCAGGTTTTCTGTGCATGCAAATGAGTAGAAATATTAATACTAAATATTTTAAAAACCATTATTCAGCGCTTTATCGTGTAGAACATATAATTTCATTAAACATTAATACCAATTTCACGGAGGTCGTTCCAAACTTGGTATTTCCAACGCATGTTTGGTCGTCTTCTTGAACGTTGTCCCGGGAGTTATCATCAACGGCCTTGGTTCAATCAACGAGAGTTTTCAGTCGCTCACTTTATACATTTGTTCACTTGCGACACTTTGCTGCTCAAAATTTGTCAAAAGTGTTTTCTGCTCATGTATGTGTGTTATTTATATGCGCCCTATCTATTTCACCCTCCCTCTTCCACGCTTTGCCAGCGATGAAATATGTGCATATCTAGTATGATAGACAAAAGTATTTATACCCTGCCCTGGAGTGCGAAAGATAACCGAAGTTTGTGCAAAAGTATGGAGCAGCCAGAAGGTGTAGCAGATCACATAAAGTATATATACACTAGTATATTCTGCATCAGTTAGGCAACACAAGTTTCATAACTGTGTGCAAATATGAGAACTTTGCATCGAGTCTTTCTAAAATCCTAAACTTTATGCTCATTACAGTCGCTTCAAAACTGAATTACTTGCGTTAATTATTAATTCCAATTCTTAATTTTGGAAAATTTGGCCAAACGAATCAACATCCAGACAGACGGACAGACAGACGTCGGTCTGATCAATAGTATACTCGTATTTAATCTACTTTATGGGTTCTGCCAAATTTGATATTATCTTGGTGGTATCACATTTATAATAAAATCAGGCGAAACAAAATCAAATCGTTTCGAATATAAGATTTTTTTGAAAATTGTGTATACACAAAATTAGGATATTGGAACATTTCGAATGTAATTTTGCTGTCCATGATGTAGTCATTTTTGTTTTTACTGATTAACACATACGACGAGTATGCTTCAATTTTATTTTCAATTAACACACAAATCTGCGGTTGCTTCATACAAATTTGGAACAGCTACCTGCAAATGAAGTGCAGCCTGTGGTTCATTTGTAACTAAGTTTTTGTATGTTTCTGTAGATAAATAAAAACTCAATAAGCGTAAAATTGCAAAATTTCGATTTAGAGCTGTTGAAATGCATGAATATCACGACCCAACATAAAGGTGTGGGCCCAGACACGTGCAAATTAATTGATGCACATGCTGGCGTTGCACAGTGGCTGAAAATAACCAACAATAGGGGTGGCCAAACAATCGAATAATTTATTGAACATAGTTCAAATGTCAAAGTAAAGTTAAAAACAATCTGATGAGTACATTCGCCGAATAAACACTAGCTAACAACATCTGGTTATGAAACAGATGAGGAACTAGAGTACGAAACAGACTGGATCTTAAAATTATTTATTATTATTTATGATGGGGACATATGAAACTGCGACCTAAAACGTCTATTGTTAGTCCTACTGAGTTAGATGACCTGCCCTAAGCCTATATGTTGAATAAATCTTAGTACTTTCCTAGGATCCAGACTTCTCAGTTGCTCCTTTCTAATAAAGTGATTATCTAGCACTTGCAGTCTGCTTCTAGCTACAGCTTCACATTCAGCAAGAATGTGAAGAGGTGTCTCCTTTTCATGGCCACAGAATCTGCATTCGGGTGAGTTATGTATCCCAAAAACATATATATGTTTCTTTAGTCTACAGTGGCCTGTTAACAGTCCTGTTAGCATTCCTAATTCGTTCCTACCTAGTTAGAGCATAGTTTTCGATCTGCTTGGGTTGTATCAACCTAGAAGTACCTTTGCTTGTCTTAGTCCTTGACTTGTAGCCCAGTGTTGTTCTTTACCTATATCCTTCTCCTTGCGGATTATTTCCGATATAGTGTGTCTCCTCTCCTCTATCTAGGTTGAATTGTGCAAATCTAATTATGGCGCACATCTCTGCTTGGAAGATACTGGTGTGTTTTCGCAGCGACTCTCAGTAGTGAGTCCTAGGGCCTACTACTCCTAGGCCTGTACCCTCTTCTGTCAAGGATCCATCTGTATATCATTTGATGGTGTGTGGTTTTAATACGTATGCATTCTCAGACGTCCACGATTTTTTGTCGGACCATTTAATGATAAAGTTCCGATCAAATGTGTTCCTCTGAGTCATTTCGTCTCTAGGCATGGACATTAGTGTTGCATTAGTCGTCCATGTATGGAGGCGTTTCTGACAGATCTCCGAGGTAACCTTATTTTCCCCGACTGATAGTCTTAGAAGTGTTTCTTTTATTCTGTGTTCAATTTCCAGATGGAGTTGGGACAAATCCAGAATAGCTTCCCACGCTACTGTTGGGCACTTGCGCATTGCCCTGTGATGCAGACACACGCTAGTCTTTGTAGGGAGTTGAGCGCCCTAGTGGTTATTTTAAAGATTATTTTAAAGAGTGTCTCTTCAAACTTCCCACTTGCTATTATGACTATATCATCTGCATACCCTTGGCATCTTATCCCATTTTAAAATGTAGACCTAACAAAAAAACGCAGAGCCGAAAAGTCGTCGAAACATTCAAAAGTTAAAAGCACCAAGTGAGAAGCCAACTAAGAATATGCTAATATTAAATATGTAAAGCATAAACGCTCTCTGCCGTCAATGGTATCCGGACACCTGGATTTTCCTGCCCTATTTATAAAATTTATTTATAAATTGACTGTGTATACCATCATCACCGGACATCAATTGGGCATGAGAAAGATCTGCGTGAAGTTTGTCCCAAAAGTTTTGACAGACGAATACAAGCAACGCATTGTGTATACGACTACCTGTCTAAGATCATAACGGTTCTTCAACGCCCTATCCGACCCAACTATTGCCAATACCATCCGCAAATTCGAGACGCAGTGTAAGTTATTGTATAATACGCGACCGAATAGAGCACATCCAGCTCAATGGATACGTCCATAAACCAGAGCCCGCAAAATATGCTCAACCAAATTTTTCTATGCTGTCTGCTCACCGAAAAGACAGAATAAAATGAAGCAGACTCGCTCACTCTCTCAACAGAACACTTCTTTTTTATTCTTTCGTGTTTTCAGTTCCATTCTTCTCGATGAGGGATACCCACGAAGCTATATTATGGTAATAGCTTGATGGTGACACTTTTGTTCCACTCTCAGCTGAGCAAAACGAGCCAAGTGGAAGCGTAAAGTGTCTTTTTTGTTGTTGTTGCGTTAGGTTGTTCTTGTTGCTTTTAATATTTCATCGCTGGCAAAGCGTGGAAGAGGGAGGGAGAAAGAGAGAGAGAGTGCACTAAATTGTGTGCATATGTTAAAATATAAGTAACACACATACATGCGTAAAAGACACTTTCGACAAAATTTTGTGAACAAATGCATAAAGTGAGAGACAAAAAACTCTCGCGTTGCTTAAACAAAGACCACGATGAGAATAAACACAGTTGAAAAGTCTTTTCGGTTCTATTTTAAATCGTGTCCGCTCGCAACAGTATTTTTACTGCCTGTAAAAAAAGACCACCTCTTGCGAGCTCTGTCAAAATCCAAATTGTCGCATTTGGGCTGCTGCGCAACTCGAAGGGATTCTCGAACTACCTTACACACACAATAATTCACTGTTTGGCATGGTTTATGAGCTGATGGAATCATCGGTCTATATTTCTTTAAAATGAGATCGGACAGAACATACCGTCAAAGGCGAGCACTACCGCAACATGATAATGGACTTTTTGTTGCCTCAAATTGGAGCCCGTGATGTCGGCGACATTTGGTTTCAGCAAGACGGCACAAATAGCGAAACAATGGCTTTATTGAGAAATCATTTTGGTGAGCACATAATTTCGCTTTTCGAACATGTCAACTTTCTTTGCTTTTATGTGAACTCAAAAGTCTTTGTCGATAAGCTAGCTACGATTCAAAACATGGAAGCCAACATTACTAGAGAAATTCGCGAGATACCGGTAGCAATGCTGGAATGAGTGTTCAAAAATGGGACCTTTCGAATGAACCACCTACAGCGTATTCGCGGCCAACATTTGAATGAAATTATCTTTAAAAAGTAAACTTCAGAGTTTGTTCTTTCGGGTCATAAAAAAGGTTCCAACATTCAATTCTATTTTAAGTGTTTTATTTAAAAAAAGGAAACCTCTAAACGAATCACTACTCACCTATAACGAATCTTGGTGGAACCAAATTAGAAGTTTCCAAAACACAACGTAGAGGTTGTCTTTTTTGAAAGATGAATAATACTTAATCTTCAATTTAATCTTTAATTTAAACTTTAATTTAATCTTTAATTTAATCTTTAGAATACAGCGACAATTAAAATATATAGGTACACTGTTAATTTTTACAGACTTTGATTCTACACTTTCAGTTTGACTATCTAATTACATGAGTTTCTAGCTGCTGAAAAGTTCAGTTTTAGTTATAATAGGCAAATTTAACTTTTCGTCTTTTAAATTTTGTGAATCGCAACATTTGTCGTTATCACTTTAAAGAATTTGACAAACATATTATTGCAAATTTAGATAATGCCCATATTTGTAAGCAAAAGCTACATTTACGTATCACGGATTTCTATACCTCACACTGCTTCTTCACACGTTACTGCACTATCGTCTATTGAGTGTTCTAAGACGTGTTGACATCACGCTCCTTCTTCACTAGCATCTTCCGGCGTAGACGACGTTTTCCTGCAGTCGATACTTTGGTAGTGAGGTCCTTCACAATATCTTTTTCCTTCACTGCTACCTTCTGCACTTTCCGCTGATTTTCTGTGGTAGGAGTGAAGTCCTTCATATCATCTTCTATCTTCACTGCCACCTTCCGGCCCTGGCGCTGATTTCCTGTGGTAGGTGCAGCATACGTTTCCCGTACTGATTCTTCAGGAGTGAAGTCCTTCACCTCATCTTCTATCTTCACTGCCACCTTCCAGCCTTGCCGCTGATATCCTTTGGTCGATGCAACATACTTTTTCGGTAAATCTACTTCAGGAGTGAAGTCCTTCACATCATCTTCTATCTTCACTGCCACCTTCCAGCCCTGCCGCTGATTTCCTTTGTTAGGTGCAGCATACTTTTCCGGTAGAGCGTTTTTAGGACTCAACGAATTTTGCGTATCACGCATCTCCTTCACTAGCACCTTCTGCGCCTGTCGCTGATATCCTGTGGTTGATGCAGCATATTTTTCCTGCACAGCTTCTTCATAGTTCAAGAACGTCTTCGCATCACGCTTTTGCTTCGCTAGCACCTTCTTCACTGGCACTTTCTTCCGCTGACGACGCTTTATCAGTGGATTTTTTTTGGAAATCGAGGTTGACTTAACTTTTTTCTGCTTCTTCAACGTATTCTGAGGTGGATGACGCTTAGCTGTGATCGGCGCACGTTTCGACTGAAACTTTTTTGCTGCTACCTTCGTACTAAACTTCTGCGCATTCTTAGATTTACAAACACCAAGCTTCCTGCACTTTACCGGACATCCGCACAATATAGCCTTCGAACCGCTTTGTTTTCTCTGCCTCTTCTCCTGTTTGGCGAGACATTTATGATTCGGTTTACTTATGCCACCACCATCGATTGTAGTCGCCATCTGTGCAGAAATATCTTTATCGCAGCCAGTCATATAATAAGCAAAAGTTGGTATCGGTCTATATTGCTGGTCGCTACGTTTCAACCAATAGTGTTTCCCCTCCTTCCGCAAAATATGGTTGGCTACACAGGCCCTCAGTGCATAACGAACTTCTCTTGTTATAACGGGTAAGTCCCGATACATGTATTTGCCCTTAAGTCCTACAGCCATAACTATTTGATTTTCGTCCAATGGCCACTTAAAACTCTGTAGAATGCGTATTATACGATCCATCATAGCTATGAAAATTTACTTTAAAATTTATCAAGAGAAATAAATAGAGAAATAAATAGAGAAATAAACGTTCAAACAACACTTGAAGTGTTGCACTTCTGTGTGAAAATGAATAATTAAGTGTCTCTAGAAAATCAAGGCCTACTGTGGTATTTCAGAAAACAAAACTATAATATTTTATGCACTTGAACTTTCATTTTAAGTTCAAAGCTTTTAAATATTTTGTGGCATTACTTTTAAATATGATTTCGGGCATGTGGAATTCCAATTTTCGAAAACTTTTTCAAGGATGGGGGCTGTACCTCGAATATGGTTCGCACAATGTGTTCTGCCAAAGTCTTTCAAAGTTGCTGGTATGTTCGCCGGCCTCATATTTAAAGAAGTAAGGACCAATGATATTTAAAGAAGTAAGGACCAATGATATTTAAAGAAGTAAGGACCAATGATTCCATTGGCCCATGAATCGCACCAATCAATGATTTTTTAATCAATACTACGCTCTACAGTAGCAATTGTTTCTTTGGTACGCACTGTACGACGGTTTTGCGGATGCGTCTTATCATTTAATCATCATTTTATCATAAGGTAGAGATGAGCTAGTCAGTGATTTTTTAGTAGCAGTGATTATCGTGACTCACCGTGAAAAGCAAAAAAAATAACAAAAAATTTATTTTATGTTTAACAATGATTATATACCAATAACATTTTCTGGAGAGGATTCGCCTAAAATGGTACAAAAAACCATTCCACAGTGTGGGAGATAGTCGGAATCATTGGGCTCCCGCAACAGGATATGGACTTCTTCAAAAAATTTTGGGAATTGAGGCAGGAACATGGTATTTTAGGTAGACACTTGATTTGTATATATTCCAAGTGGCACATCTTCATTACAATTCTTTGAGACTAATTCCATACTTCAGAAAACCGTCATCAGTTTCTGGAATATCTTCTTTTTGGTGCCATTTTATGGAGAGGATTGACTTAAAATGCCATAAAAAACCAGAGGGCAGTGATGATTATAGTCTCAAGCATTGGGCTTCCGTAACAGAAGAAGTATTCCTTAACAAAATCTTGGGAATTGAGGCGGGAAGATGGTATATTAGGAAGTCATCGGTTTTGGATTTATTTCAGTGCCAACTATTGCTGATTTCATTTCCGATTCAAACAATTGACTGGGTCACATAGTTACATAGTCCTTCCTAGGATTGATTAAGTGCCATATCTTTACTACAACTTGTAAGGGCTAAGGCAATACTACGTGAAACCGCAATTGTATGCTAAAAAAGTTCTGTTTTCATGTTATTTTCTTGAGAGGATTAGATAATAAAAAGAAAAAAAAAACAAAGAAAATAGAAAGAAACATTTAATTTTACACTGCAGCGAAATAAAGCAGATGTTAGCAGAGATTAAAGGCAACCAAGCATAAAGATTGAATTCGAAATAACTGCTTAAATAGCTTTATTATTAGCTTTATTATTGAGCGATAGTCCACTGCCTGTGATTCAATCACGGCGACTGAAAAATCACTGATATCAGTTGCCATTCGATATTGTAATACACGGCGTATGAGTAATATATCATGCATCAACTTGATACGTTGGTACTTTTTGTGCTGCTTACACTACATGCATGATATATTACTCATACTCCGTGAACACACAGTGGCACTAGTAAGAACTGAACAACCGATATTAACAATATCGAGTAGCAACTGATATCAGTGATTTTTTAGTCGCCGTGATTGAATCACAGGTAGTCAAATATAGCTCAACTCTAGTGCGTGGACGATTCATGGTTAATCGAATTAGTCGATTATGTCGACCGTACTGAACCACGATTTTTGAAATAAATTTGCACGATTTGTAAGCGTTGTTCTGAAGTTAGTCTATACATGATAAAATGACAAACAAAACTGCGTACAAATGTCCACGCACAGATCTGACCAATTTATGATAGCTCAACGAGGTAAGTCAACTATCTGTCTGTCTGTTCATCTGTATATCTTCTGAGTAGCAATGCAAAATAGGCCCTTAACTTTTGAAATATCCATTTGATATTGGGTATGGAGACTTCCTGTCCTTTGTAGGCTATTCATATATAAAATTTGCTCTATCATGCCTATTAGAAGATATAGTTCCCATGCAAACCCACACGTATTTCTATGTAAATTTATATAATTCTTGAACTATCATCTGGAAACTTCAAGCTACGTGTGTCAACTGTTTATGCTGATCAGGATTATACGATACATACAATACTTTTTGGTGTCTACCTCCTGTTGTCTGACACATAAAACCGCACAATTAAATTACACTGGTCGGTTTGGACAGTTTGGAATGGTGGACATCTGTTGGCCTATGATTCAACTCATGCCAGCTATTGAAGTATCAAAAAAAGTGATGTAGTTACCATGTATGCGTGAAATAGGTACGCTTTTGATTTTGTCATGATACTCTAAGTACTTATTGCAAGTAAAGCACTCCTAGAAACGTTCTAGAACCACATCAGCAAAACATGTAGAAGTGGTTTCCTTATAATCGTTGTCCGTGCTTTTGTTTTTAATAATGCAGCATTTCATATGTTAATCTTGCTGTAAACATTATTTGCTTTCGAATGCGGTTATAAAGGCTTATTTTCTAATGTGTGGAGAATAGCCTGCCTTCTCTACCGTGAGGATACCTTCTGTTTTTAACAAAATAAATAATGGCATTAATAATGCGGGAAATTCTTCTGAAAAGTCCTACTGCGATGTTATAATAACAACTATAATGCTAACCACAATTACGCATTTCGTTGGCTGGCGTTTTGTGCTACGTTTCTGTTTTCACTTTCGCCATTTTAATATGAGAAATATTGCTTTAATTTATTGCACACTCACAGACACCATCTCCCACAAGTGATTTCCTTAAACAGATACATTTACGCAACAACACAGGCCAAATTAAAACCATTAAACTGAAGATTATTTTTTTTTAATATTGTCAGAGCATAATTGTCTGATTAACTAGGCACATTCACGTGAAGATAACTAAGTACTATTTGTTAAAAAAAGAAGGAAATTATATTTTTCTAAAAAAATATAAATTTCTTAATCAATATCAATTTTGTCCTCTTCAACCTAATCGGTTGTTGACATGCTGGGGCATTCAGGCGGGGCATCGTAATTAATATCTTCTCGGTTTTCTGGGAACAGCTTCTACCACTTATAAATTAATTTTTTTCTTCGCAGTCAACGTTTTAAGTGCGTGGAATAAGTGGAGCACATAATATCCATATCCATCACCAAGCACACCAAAACACGTCTAACCATTATATCTGTCAACAAGAGCTACAAATACAAAATGGCTGAACATGCCAACCTTTTTTTTTGGGAACACGTGTACCAATATAAAAAAAAAAAAGAAATAGAAAATCGAATGTTCGAAGCCACGCGAAATTTGAAAAGTCACCTATTATTTTGCACTAGAGATGAGCTAGTTAGTAATTTTTGAGTGATTATGGTGACTACTACTTTGAAGTCACCGTAATTTTCAACTGGTACTGCGATCACTGTTCAAATAAAAATAAAAAAAAAAAAACATTATTTTATCTATTTTCGTTTTCATTAATTAAAACAACACTTTTATTCGTAGTTTTCTTAAATCTGAATAGCTGAAATGCCCTGTTGCCGCCTCAATTTCCAAGATCTTTGTAGTGAGTCAATATTCTGTTGCGGGAGCCCACTGAACATGGTATTTTAGGTAGTCACTTGATTTGTATATATTCCAAGTGGCATATCTTCACTACAAATCTTTCGGACTAATTCCAAACTACAAGAAACCGCCATCAGTTTCTGGAATATCTTCTTTTTGGTGCCATTTTCTGGAGAGGATTCGCCTAAAATGGTACAAAAAACTATTTCACAGTGTGGGAGATAGTCGGAATCGTTGGGCTCCCGCAACAGGATATGGGCTTCTTACAAAAATTTTTGGAATTAAGGCAGGAACATGGTATTTTAGGTAGTCACCTGAATTTTTTGGGACTAAGCAGTTTCTGGAATAACTCTCTTTTGGTTCCATTTTCTGGAGATGACTGACTTAAAATGGTACAAAAAACCATTCGAATGTGTGGCAGATAGTTGGAATCATTGGGCTCCCGCGATAGGTTATGGGCTGCTTACAAAGATCTTGGGAATTGAGTCGGGAACAGTGTATTTTTGGTAGTCACCTGATTTGTACTCATTCTAGTGCCAACTATTGTTGATTGCAGCGCCCATTCAAAAATACCCTTGAAACATGTATATCCCACATTGTTCTGCCCACGATTGACCGAGTGGCATACCTTCACTACAATGCTTTGGGACTAATTCCATACTTCGGGAAGCCGCCATTAGTTTCTGGAATATCTTCTTTTTTGTGCCTTTTGGCTTAAAATGCAATAAAAACCAGTGGAGATTGTTAGTTATAGTCTTAGTCATTGAGCTTCTGTCTGGTAGTCTATACAATAAATAGTTAAAAGCGTATTTCGCCTATTTTAATGAGTACCAACTACGACGAAAAAGTGGGTGAAAATTTGATGGCAAATTTTCTGTATTTCACTTTTAACATTCTGGCCCGAGCAACGCCGGGTATATATGCTAGTTAAATATAAACTTTTTCGAATCGAAGTTACCCGATAATTTGCTGTAATCGTCTAAATTGTGACATACGTACGTACTACATCTACACAAACTGAAAATCTGTAAGTGCGAAGTCGAAAAAAAAAATAAAAATTTTGATTCAGGAAAAAAAAAATTGAATGATGGCTCCTGTGCAATTAATACAAACAACTGATGAGAACACGTTTGTGCTGAACGAGACTGCACTTAGAGAAATATTAATGCACGACAATATAGAAGATCGATTTGTATGCGTCGTGTCCGTGGCGGGCGCTTTTCGTAAGGGTAAAAGTTTTCTGCTCGATTTTTTTCTTCGTTACATGTACGCGACGGTAAGTAGAATTGGCTCGGAACAAAAATTGGTATATAATATTTTGTACATAGTATGGGCACCACGATGTATCCGATTGGTTGGGCGATGAAGATGAACCACTTGAGGGCTTTACATGGCGTGGCGGTTCGGAACGTGACACCAGCGGAATATTGATTTGGTCCGATGTATTTTTGCATGATAGTCCAAATGGTGATAAGGTGGCCATCATACTGCTGGACACACAGGGCGCATTTGACAGTCAGAGCACGGTGCTCGATTGTGCCACAGTTTTTGCACTGAGCACCATGTTGTCGTCGGTGCAAATTTATAATCTCTCACAGAACATACAGGAGAATGATTTGCAGCATTTACAACTATTTACGGAGTACGGCCGTTTGGCACTGGCCGATTCAGATGACAAACCGTTTCAAAATTTGCAGTTTATAGTGCGCGACTGGAGTTATCCCTACGAGGCAGATTATGGTGCCGTTGGCGGCAATAAAATGCTGAAACGCCGCCTAGACATAACCGATAATCAGCATCCTGAACTGCAATCGCTGCGCTACCACATTGCATCATGTTTTACCGATATAGCTTGCTACCTAATGCCACATCCTGGACTTAATGTGGCAACAAATTCAAAGTTTGATGGTCGTCTTAAGGACATTGGGTCTGAGTTCAAACAGCACTTGCGTGCGTTTGTACCAATGTTGGTGGCACCAGAAAATCTTGTCTACAAGCAGATCGGTGGACAACGTGTGCGTGCACGGGATTTAATACTCTATTTTAATTCGTATATGACCATCTTCAATGGCAACGAATTGCCAGCGCCGTGTACCATCTTGCAAGCCACTGCCGAAGCGAATCATCTGTCTGCTGTCGCCATTGCTAAGGAGCTTTATAGCATACAGATGGAGGAGGTTTGTGGTGGTACATGTCCTTATGTACGCCCCCCTGACCTGATGAATGTGCATTTGCGTGCGAGGGATATGGTGCTACATCAGTTCGGGACCAAACGTAAAATGGGTGGAGACGATTTAACCGAGAAATATCGCAAAGAACTTGACGATAAAATGGAAAAAATGCTCATTGCCTACTTAAAAAATAATGAAAGTAAGAGTGTTTTCAAGGCAGTGCGTACACCAGTCATATATCTGGCTTGTGTCGCAATATTGTACATTATGGGTAGTATATTCGGCATGTTTGGACTGTACACATTTGCAAATTTATGCAGCTATATAATGTGCATGACTTTGTTTATGCTGGTGTTGTGGGCCTCCCTCAGGTTTGTACATTTTTCATTCTCAAAAATACGCCAATAAATAAAAAAAAAAATATTTGCCCCACAGGTACAGCGGCGAGCTGAGCGATTGTAGTGCTAAGCTGGATGATGTGGCGAACATAATTTGGGAAAAGGTATGACTGTCCTCATCATCTTTAAACGAAAAAGTTTCTTAAAAAGAGATTTAATTTGTTTTGTTTCTATTTATTTTGCAGTTCATGCAACCGGTCTACCAATTCTGTATTGTGAAGGTTATCAATGGAAAACGCTTTCCAGTAGAGAGTCAAGCGAAAAACTAATAGAATGCGTTACACCCAGAGTTGCTGTGTAGTGTATATATATCTGCAATATATCGACAACAGACACAAAAATATCTTTGCAACATTGCATTAACAAAAATAAACAGCAGCATATTTATGTAAATATTTGCTGCAGCACATTAACAGAATACAAAATTAACAATAAAAGCTTTTCAGCATTATAAAAAATTTAAACAAACAATCTATTTCGTTTATACAGGGTGCGGCAGCATAACTGCCTTTTTTGAGATGAGCACTATTCAAGCTATTCAAGGATCGTAGCGTGGCAGGAATAATGCCAATCGATAGGCGAGTTTCTAAAGTTTCAGAATTCAGACCGATATGTGAACATGTTGGGAAAATTTCGGAAAGAAGTTTCTTATCACACGTTATCTTACACTGTTTATATGGAAAGTTTAGTGGAAGATATGGTGGAACATTTTGGGGGGATGCAGAAGTCGTTTGCAGAAGTGGAAAGTTATTTGGCCACTCTCTTGTGAGCGGCCAAATTACGATTCTTTTGCAAACGGCATAAGCAGCTCACAAACGTCTGTCAGGATACGTATCCCCTGTGTAAACCACGGAATCTACGTGGTGAGCAAATTGTAAGAAGGCAACCACTTCCCTTAATTAGCGGTTGGTGTACTGGGTTTGGTTCCCGCCAACGTAAAACAACATTTACCAGTGAAGAAACAGAAGAAGCCTCGTATACAATTCCCCTTTGATGACGAGCTCCGCAAACATTAAGGACATAAGGACTATGATTTACGAATATGCATCTGGAATATCCTATCCCTGCATAGGGCTGGTGCAGTTATTCTGCTGGTTGGTATCCACGACTTATTCAAGGCAATACCACAATACAAGCAATGCAACGGCATCCTGTGACATTTATTATAGTTGCCATGCAAGGAAGCACGAATTTGGATGCGGTTTCGTGGTAAGTAGGAAACTACGAGTTTCAAACCTGTGAACAAGCGCCTAGTCCCGATTCGTATCAAGACGAAGTACTTCAATATTAGCACACGCCTCGAAAGAAGTCGCAGACAATGCGGCTACAGATGAATTTCATGAGTGTGTCGAACGTTTCTACGGGCGCTGCCCCAATCTCGTGCTTGGCGATTTCAACGCCAAAATTGGAAATGAAGGAGTCTTTGTCGCAGCAATCGAAAAATGTATCCTTTATGATGATACCTTCAGCAATGGAGAGAGGCTAATCGAGTTCGCCGCAGGTCGGAACATGGAACTCCATTGCACTAGATTTTCACACCGTAACATACACAAGGCTACTTGCCGCAATTCCGACCAAAACAACCGTAATCAAATTGATAATGTTGCGATCAAAGGAAAGCATGCATCGAGAATGTTGGATGTGCGAATGGTACGAGTTCCCAACATTGGCTCTGACTACTTCCTTGTGGCAGCCAAGCTACGCACCAGGCTTAGCATGGTGTATGCCGTATGTCTCAACACTCAATGAATGCTAGACGTCGTAAAGGTGCAAGCCTTTTCAGCTAGACTCTCCTAACTGTTCCGGGAGTTTTCTCCGGCTTCTGAAGATATAGGTGAGCAGTGGAGATGTATTTACCACTGCATGGATACGGCTTCCGAGGAGATCATTGGGTACCTCAGAACTGTGACGAATCCTTGGTATGACGAGGAGTGTCGCCAAGCTACTATAGAGATCTCTGCAATTGGGAGCATCGCGAGCTGGTAGAGAGCGGTATCGTGATACACAAAACAAAAAAAAAAAAAAAGAACAAGAAGTTGAGGTTGAGATGTTATGTGGTAGAAATGGAGCTCGAAAGGTAAAGCGTCGGACCGAAGGTTTTGAACCCGAAATTTCTTTTTGAAAGAACAATAATGGAAGTATGGTTACAGATTCACAGGAATCACCGTGACTACAAAAGTCAATTCTCTAACCTACTTTGGGAAGATGAAGAGAAGAATACCGCCGATGGAGAAGCATTTCTAGAACCACCAATTGGTGATGGACCTCTTGTATTTATTCTGAGCACGATATGGCAATTTTTAAATTGAGAAAAATATATATATATAATAACCACAAATGTATGGTTACAAAGAATGCTATGCTGTGCGAAGACACTTGTTTCGAACTCCGCTACGAGCTCTCATCAGTCCACTGGACAGTTACAAACAATTACAAAAGTTATTATTGACCTTTAGCCAGCTAAAACTTTATTAAAGCAGGTATGTTTTCAAAAGTAAGTACGTAGTCCAGGGAGACAGGGAGGGACTGCAACACTATTCCAACACAATTCCCCAATGTATCCCATCCTACGTTCTAGCAACGTCCTTGTGTGTATCTATATACTTGTATATCGTACCATTCCATTCGATTGTTCTTGTTGTTATTGTTGCTGCCACGCGTCATCATGAGTCTCTCGCTATAATTTGTCTAGTTAATGTCTGAATGCGTGTATCTGTGCATCCGTGTCTTTGATGACGCTTAATTACAAGGCACAAAGTCAAAGGCATTCTGTAATCATGACTTAAGCACTAAACTTGACTCAACTTAACTTGCAGCAGCACGTGTATCCTTTGTTTCTGTTTCTTCTATATCTACGATGTATGTAAATACATTTGTGTGCACATGTACCAATGTACTCGTGTATAATCTAGCTATCTAGTTAAATAGAAATAATACGTGTCAGCGTTGGAAGCATATACAGCGTGCTCTTTTAAGAGACTTTATTGCCATGCATTATTAATAAATGAAGGCACAGCCTAACATGGGGAAAAAAAAAACGTAACATCAACTGACAGGATCGATCCAAGAATATTTAAAGGGCGCTTGATATATTGTTTGGACATTTTCATATATGTAAACTAATATAAGTGCATGAAAGTTTTAGGATTTATTGAAATATTAATCATTTATTAACTGAATAGTCATACAAGTAGACATGTAAGTATTCCTCGCCTGAATTCAAAGTACTGATTATAAGGTTGGTAAAATCAGTTTTAAAACTTTAGTAGAAGCCAAAATTCAAATTTGTCTTTTATAGTGTCGGATATCTGTCGTACAGACTGACAGACGGACGGAAGGACAAGTCTATATCGACTCGACTGTTGATACTGATCAAGCATATATATATATTCTTTACGGGTTCTGCCACGCCTACATATGGCTGTTGCATACATTTACACAAAGTTAATTCGAAGGGTGCAGTCTTTTAATTCTTCTTCTAGAAAAATTCGTTCAAAGAGCTGAGGCCAATTGGTTGTGCTGCTGAGCAAGGCGATCAGTGTATCTCGATGAATGATGATTGATATCCTGCATCACTGTGTGTAGACCATGATCTCTTTGAATAATATTATTTTGCACAAACCAATCGGCTCCACAGATTGTTTGAAGGGTTTTAGAATAATCGCTTGTACTTTGTTGAAATTGGATTTGGCAGAAATTGGATTTGGCAGATTTCAATACTATATCTCCAGGAACGAACAACAATTCTCTGTTGACGTTAAACTAGTAACTTATGTGGAAAATATGAGCTACTTAAGCCGTTTCAGCTTTCTAAAACATGTTCGTAAAACAATGGAGCTGTGAAGTCGCCATGTGAGTCATTTAGTCGTTTATATTGTACCAAACCAAGATAGCGTAGTTATGGTTTGACTTGTGGAATGATACCACGCCTAAGCGAAAAGACACAATTATTGTTTTTTTTTTCGGAATTAGTATTGATATTTAATAATAATTTATTTTGTGTAGGTCATCCAGACACACTCTTACAAATGCCTGCTTATCTAAGACTACAGCGGATCAGTATTGCTTGCACTCCATCGCCTTAAGTGCACGTTGAACCACAGAAAGACGTTGTTTTGGACTACCATGTTGAACCATAAAGCTAAATTGGTAGGCTAGTCTACCAAGAAATGTTCTTTCGAATATTTTGGAGAAAGGCGGAAGTAAACTAATCGGCGTATAAGACGCTACATTGTGATCCGGCATGCCAGGCATAGTCATTTACTGAGATGGGAAGTGGCTGAGTCGGAATATGAGTTGAATAGAGCTACGAGAAAAATCACTGTCTTATCAGGGAGTGTTTTTGGCTGATCTGCCGATTCTAGCCAGGAGATTTCATGATTTCTAAATTCTTGAGCTGGTTTTTGACTTCATCTAACGTAACACGCATGATTCGGTTGTTGCCGCAATGGGCGTCATTTAATACATCATGTGCTTCGGCCACGCTCTCAGGGTGAGTCAGATTAAATGGTGAAATGTCTCTCAAGTTCGTCATCAGAGGCATTTTAATTATACTTATTTGTCCTGTACCAGACATTAGAAGCACTACGAATAAGGATGTGCCCATGGGGTTGTTTTGTTGCCTTCCAAAGATTAAAGCCTGTCTGCTTATTAGGATCAGTGTTTGCAAGAAGCTGGTCAAAATTTTTAGCTAGTTTTTCATTGAGTTGACTGTCCGCCATATGGGTGCAGGATGTAAAAAGCTTTCACATGACATACAAATTGCACGCAATTTATATCTAAATATTTTTTCAATGTTTGGGTAATATTGGATGTGCTCGTCAGCTAGTCTATAAGTCATCGACTGAATCATTTTATATTTATATGGGTTAGTTAGTTTGTTTGAAAGTTGATATGGAGATTTTTTATAACAATATGTAACACAAGTATCAAAATGACCGCGATAATACTAGAAGATTAATGAGCTTTGTATTAACACTGTCAGTTGTTTTGATATTTGAAGGTTTTTATCCCCAAGTTCACTCTTCATGCTCCGCATCAACATCACCAATCTTGAGGCAAAACCTACTACTTTCAAATTGTTCTCTACAAAACAGTGACACCAAAACGATTGCATTCGGCAGCAGTTTTCGGTATTAAAAAGGAAAAGGGAGCACTTTCCCTCAAACGAAGCTTTTTTTAAGTCAAGCCTTGACATCTTTTATACAGTAAAATAGTTTGTACATGAGTTCACATACTACATAGCAGTTACTACTTATAATTTGAAATTTGAATTAGGCTGTCTGTCGTTTGAACGACCCTGATTACAGCAAAAGCGCGCTGTACTTTGCCTGATGAAATTGAAACAATGTGAGTTCAATGAATTGCTTGAACGTGCTACTGAGTAAAATCAGTTCTAAAGGTCTCTTGTGGCATGAAACATCTTAGAATATATATCAGTATTTATAATTACTATTGTACGATAGTATGTTTGATCAGCGGTCGACTCAATAGACCGTCATTCTTTGGAAGTTTGGACGACAAAGGTTTTTACCGGATAACTTTGATATAATCATATGCGAGTCTAATAGTTTTACTAGTCAGCTTGGAAGAGTAGAATCTAGTCCTTTAGTACTAATAACTGCTCTATGAGATATGTGTTCAAAGGTACCTTCAATATCTTATAACTTTTATGGTGTCTTGATTTGTGGTATTCAACTGGCATAGAGCAATTTCATTGAATTTTCCAGATATACAAGCATGTTGATTTGTATGGAGTGGTTCGTCCAACAAGTATTTGGTTCTGATATGGTTGATGGATTATAGACCATTGTATTTAAATGGTTAAATCTTAACCGACGAAATGTCGCTAGTTAATTTCCAGTCTGCTCTTCTGGGATTAAATTGTTGAATGTAGTTTCGCGCGTCTACTTTTCTTATTGGGATGCAATTCGAAAAATTGGGTTTCAATTAGATAGCGTTATTTCTCCTCATCTTTTGCGTGGTTTTTTTCAGTAAATACCTGATACTATTTTAGTTTTGAAGAGACATACATATTCTTGTTGCATGTCTAGCATCTTTAATGATATTACAAAAATTTGCGGACGTTATCGCGTTTTGCTATCTGTAGGTTTTTACTAAATTCAGTAAGTTTGACAGTATAATTTTGCACGCTTGGATTTGTTAAAATTCTTCCGAACCTCTTTCCTCAGTATTTCTAAATCTTCAACTTTTTTGATTGTCAGCTTTAATGATGTGCATCAATGATTGCCGTGTTGTAGCCTTCTACCAATAATTCCAAGCTTAGTGGTAAGCATTTATTCTTATAAACCAAAGAAAATTTTTATTCTTATTTAGGTAGTTCAAATCGTGGCAAATTGAGATTGGAATTTTATATTGTTAATGTAATCTCTGTGGTTTTTATGTTCGAAAAGATGTTGTTAACTTCTTTTCTATATTATATCCATCTGTCTGTGTATCCTGTACTGTGCTCCCTGTTCCCTCAATATTTGAGATATTGGCTTAGAAGTTAGTATGGAAACTTTCTATAATCAGAAGTAACATACTAAGTAAAATATCCATGATGTTGAAATTTAAGTATGTAGTTGTTTTAAAACATTTTTGTTTTTGAAATTGTTACACTACAAGCAGAAAGTCGAACAGAATTAATTGTGTCATTAAGTGTCATTAACAATAGCTGATATTGTATTAATTTATCTTGCATTTACTATATATCGATAATATCGACTGCATGCTGCTCCCACTAATACTCTGGGATGTCTCAATCTAACGGTATGTAACAAGACGATCTTGCAATATTAGTTCACGCACATCATTGGTTGTTTCTGGCACAACAACCAAGAAGACAGAGTGGCTGGACAATAAACATGTCGTGTTTGGAAGTGTAGTCGCTGGCATGGATGTAGTCGAGAAAATGTATAGTTTGGGAACAAAGTTGGGCAAACCGAACAAGAAATTGACCTTTACTAATTGTGGTGCTATCGTTGTTTAGTCGCTTGACTAAACAGAAAATTTGAAAAAAAACCAAATTTTCAATTAAATTACTATAGTTGAACAAAATATTAATCGAGAATATTCGATTAAAGTTGTCGCAAACAAATGCAGATACATATAGAAGCGCAGTATAAACGGAAACAATGAACAAATTCACTTAATATAACTACTAAATGTAAACAATATAATGTAAAATTATATTTTGCGGTTGATATATTATATTGTTTATAAAGTTTTTAATATATAATGTATATAAAAGTGTTGGTTTAAATAGGGGCTACTCCAAAAAGTGGGTGGTACACGCTCACTAGTAGATTTGTATGAAGCGATGTAGTAGATGTATAAGATGCCGCCATATCGAATTTCAAGTTGATATTGACGTATTCCATACAAGTGCATACAAGTGAACTTTTGGTTTATATGGGATTACCTCAAAAAGTGGGCGGGACACGCCCATTTATATATGTATATGAAGCGGTTGTCCATTAAAATCAACAAAATCACATTTCAAGCTAATATTGATCAAAATGAAGGATTTTTTCATAAAAAAACCTAAAATTGCACGGTGGGTTTGTATGGGGGCTACCTCAAAAAGTGGGCGGGCCACGCCCAATTGTCTATCTATGTTAAGCGGCTGTCTCTTAAAAGGCACAAAATCACATTTCAACCTAATATTGACTTTCATAAAAAAGTTTTTCTTACAAAAAGTCAAAAGGGGACCATATGTTTGTGGGGGAGCTACGCCAAATAGTGGGCGGGGCACTATAAAAATGCAACACACTGCATTTCAACCTAATATTGACTTTAATAAAGAAGTTTTCTTAAAAAAAGTCAAAAGTGGGCAGTATGTTTGTATGGGGGCTACCACAAAAAAAGTGTGGTTGACGCCCGTTAGTCTATATATGTAAGCGGCTGATCATAAAAAGGCACCACATCTCATTTCAACCTAATATTGAGTTTAATAAAGAAGTTTCCATACAAAAAGTCAGAAGTGGGCCGTAGGTTTGTATGGGAGCTACCCCAAATTGTGGGCGGGTCCCATCCATTAATTTATACATCAAGTATCCGTCTACTAAAAGTTACCATATCAATTATTAAGTTGATATTGACTACAATAAAAATGTTTTTCATACAAAAAGTCAAAAGTGGGCCGTGAGTTTGTATGGGGGCTACCCCAAAAAGTGGGCGTGGTGGGTCAATCTTGACACTCCATTAAACTGCAATAAAAATAAGTGTAGGTGCAAAATTGGTCCCCAAAAAACGCGCAACAACATACATACGGATAGACAGAGAGACGGACATGGCTAGATCGATTCGTCTCGTCGAGCTGATCAAGCATATATATGTATACTTTATGGGGTCTACGATGGCTCATTTAATGCGTTACAATCTTTCAGACAAACTGTTCATACCATTTCACACTATGTGTGAATGGTATAACAATATACGAATAATGTATGAATAGAATTATCAAACACTAATAAAACTTACCACTTCGTTTTCCATTTGGGGCAGTGGAATGTTTAAATCGTTAAATTCACCTGGATCGTTTATTTTCAGTGTCCGAAACGGAATAAGTGGATAGGACTTCAGTCTATTCGAAGAAGAACCACCGATTTTGACCGGCATTTTTAACACGGCTTTAATCAATGTTTGCAGTGGTGTGTTATTGTAGGATTTGGAACACTTGTTCTGTGCCAACAGTCGGCACAAAAAAAAAAAAAAAATGCAGAAACCCAGACGCTCACCCAAGCACACACTTTTCCGGCTTGTCCGAATTATTTTGGATCTTGACAGAAATATTTGTAACTTGCCTTTTGTAAATTTTTATTTTGTTGGTCGCAAGTCAATCTATCCATCATTTCGATGAAAAAATAAAATATACATAGGGTGTCCTAACCATTGTGCCATTGTTAGTATTCAGTCGTGAACATATTTCAAATTCACTTAAAGTTTTAGTTGTCTTCCCTCATTATTCCTTCATTGGGATTTTTTTTCTTATTATTAGTCAACGTTCTAAGATTTCAAACTGTTAATATCAGCTGCCACCAAGTGCCATTCTTTGTGTTATCTCCCACAGATCCCATTGTTTTTGCGACAGCTTTCCATGTGCTTTTAACACTTTCAATTTCTTAATTTCATACAAAATTAATTTCGTACAAAATTTAAAGTTCTGAAAACATATTGGAGATTTACTTGCCCAGAAGGAGTCGATTTTACTTGACTCACAAGCATCTGGCATGAATCAAGACCGCTCCAACTTGTAACAAAACCAGATGAGGCTCATAGTACTAAAATAATTTGGAAAAATCCACGACCATCGTCCATCCGTTACTGTCGTCGTATCGGGTTTCAATTTAAAAAAGAGCGCGTTTATTTGTCGATCACTGCAGAGATATATTTCAAGAAGAAAATTTGCATAATTATTTCCCACTATATTCAACACAGCTCAGAAAAGGATACATATTGAAGATATTCTGCAACTGACAATGGTGAATGGTAATTGTTATGTAATGCTTTAACTTAAACTTCATCCGCAAAATGTTACTTATGTTATGCGAGCGAAACCCACTGAAATGAAGAATATTGGAAAATTCTTACAAAAAGAAGTTCAAAAAGATCACCATGAACTTGGATTGGATTGTCAACTTTACATGCATATATAAGATTTCTTTAATATTTTCTTATTATATGTATCGTATAGACTTGAACTAAAACAATGGCAAATTAGTACCTTTGAAGGAAAAGCTCAATTTCTCAAAAGAAAACAGAATATTCAATTACAATTCCGAAAACAAATGGGACCAATAGTCGATAAGCCAAAAACGGGATGGAGTGGGTCTTCTCTCTCTCTAATAATGGAAATACTGCAAGATAATTTTTCAAAAACGCTGACTTGCCTGCTGACATAACGTGCCTTGATCAAGATGTAATTGATATATGTGCAATATTATTGAAGGTTTAGTCTTTGTTTGGAGATATCAACCATGCCCGTCTTATCATTAAATAAATCTGGCATTTTTATAAAGCATTGGCCAAAGTTTCACGTAATCTCTACTGGAAGTATTTTTGGCCACCAACTCCATAAAAGTCCAACCACTGTGCACCGCCTACATTTGTGTTTTTGTATGAAAAACTTCATTAGTTTAGTCAATATCAGCTTGAAATTCGATATACTGACTTTTCATAAACGACCGCTTCACGTAATTATCAAGTATTTATAATTTAGGTATTGACTTTACGCGAAATTAACTTGACATTTGACATGGTGGCTTCGTACGAACGGCCGTTTCACATAAATATACCAATGGACATGTGCCGCCCACTTTTTAGGTTCGTCTTCACTACCCAGCCACTTTTGGATTTTTGTATGAAAAATAAAAAAAATTATATTCAACGTAAACTTGAAATTGGATATGGTGGTTCTTACGGGCGTGTTTTACGCAGTATTAGGGGAATCTCCCATAAATACCCACCATATTCATTCATTTCATTATCTCTTATTTTGTAATAATACATTGAGTGACTTTTGATTAGAATTGCAAAACTATTTATTTCGAGTGATTTTTGAAGGTGAATTCCTAATGCGCGGAGTTTTTTGACTGTTTTTTTTTTTTTTTTGATTGAATTAACTAGGTGTACAAATTAGATAAAGAGTGTTCCGTACTTGTTTTGCTATTTTGTCTTTCGGTCACCATTTAAGTTAGCTATACTTTGGAAAAACTTATCTGTATTCCACTCGATAAATACGGAAAATCTATTTTATAAATTAATTACCAATTTTTATTTTTTCTAGAATAACTAAAAATTTATTCATTTGCGTATACATTGCAATAGTGTTATGATGCCGAAACGTAATATTACACCATTCACATTCGTCACAATTTACGTGGCACAATGCCAATACAAAATGCTAAATCTTTATTACGCTCGCTGAGTAAGCTTGGGAGCAGTATCCTTGCAGATTGTCTGAGCGATGAATTCGATAAGTGTACGTGTTGGGCGGCCGGTCATGCCACGGCGCAAATACTCAAAATCACAGCCATTAGTAACCATAACATTGGTGGCATCCTGTATATTTTTAACATATATGTAAGTGAAACACAAAAAATTCTATAACTTAACTGAACTTACAATATGCATCCACTGGCCACACGGCACAAATTCACGCAAGAATGCGGCAGCCTTGCAAGGACGTCCACCACGACCCTCACCATAGTTCTGAACATCACTGCGATTACCAGCACTTATGCATTTGCTATAATAATTCCAAAGTGGAAAACGCCAAACGCGATCACCGGTATGCATGCTGGCATGTTTAATCTGCTGCCATAATATTTCAGAGTTGGTGAACACACCGGCAGCAGCTTCATCCAGTGCCTGACGCATGTAGCCCGAACAAGTGCCTATATCGATAATATATTTTGGACAGAAGTTTTGTGCATAGAGCAAGGCATCTGCCAATACAAGAACATCTTCGTGATCGGTACACTGGACTTCAATAGTTTTGCCATTCATGGACTTCACCATGTCACCAGGGCGGAATGAATTGCAGCCAACTACATTCTCACACAACGGAATTAGACCACGTATGTTGACCTAGAGAGAGAGAGAGAGAGAGAGAGAGAGATAGAGAGAAAGAGAGAGAAGTATAACCAAATCGATTGTGTTTTGGTTTGTATTTTGTTGATATACACTTACCGGCAGACGCAAACCAGCAGCAGCACGACAACATGCAACCACAACCGCGGCACCAGTCATATCCCCACGCATATGGAATAGTTCGCCTCTACGCTTCAGGCACAGACCACCGGCATCGTATGTGATACCTTGCCCAACCAACACAATGGGACGTTCTTCGGGGCAAGTGCCGTAGTAGCTCAGTTCCAAAAATATCGGTTGCTCACATGATGCCTTGCCTACCGCAAGAAAGGCATGCATCGACTGACTCTCAGCCCAGCCCTCGACCTTCACTTCCACATTAACGCCAGACTTACAGAGAACCTCGACAACATTTTGTGCAAAATAAGAGGGCGTCAACAAATTCGACGGCATCTCCTGCAGCTGACGTGTCAAATTTTGCGCTGCCGCCTTTTGCAGACCAATCCGCCAACCCTCGATATCGCAAGTCTCGTCTCTGAGCGTATACAAATCAATGGCAGGGACCGTTAAGCGACGCTTTGGATCCTTTAGCTCCTGATATGCCCAGATGCCCAATGCTGCGCCCTCTGCAGCTGACTCAGCGTGACCCATAGCCTCCACCTCAATGCGATCGGTATCCAACTCGACCAGTTCAATACAAGCCCGTCCCACGGAACGGCGTATAGCTTCCTTCTGTTCGTCTAACACCTCATATGGATTATAGCCTAGGCATTCCCTACCCAGACCGACCACTGCCACCGCCGTATAGTAGGGCATTTCGTCCTTCTCAATGGCGAATAATATACGCGCCTCACCACGTCTCGGCATTGGACCAGTCATACGCAATACCTCAAGCAGACGTCCCTTTGTCTTTTCAACATTGTAACGCCAAGCGGCTGGCGTCAATATGCCGGCATCATTCTTGTCCTCCTCATCAGCATAGATACCCAACACCAGACCACGGGATGGCGCATCTGCACAAGCCTCCATATCTGCCAGTTGGAGCATCTGGTTTATAGCCTGCGAGGCATACCTGCGCGGAACGGTGGAGCGCAACTTCAGCATGACGCGCACTTGTGGAGTGGCACGCAAGATATGATGCGCAATTTTGTACATTTTTTAGACAGTTAAAATGAATGGTAAAAGTTTTAAAAATAAATGCTTAACACGTGCAATTTGAATATTAATTGCGGTTCAAAATTAAATTTTTTTTTAAAAATGTTTTTTTCTAAGACAGTGTAAAAACGAATTATACAAAAATTTTTTTAAGAGAACTGTACATTCAGCACAAATATTAAAAACTTAATGAACAAATAAAAAAAGCTTGCTATACCGACAAGCTATGACAAAAATTTTGATAGATACGAAAGAGTCTACTTTATTTTATGGTCGATTTCTTAATGGGGGTATTCAATAGATAGTGGGTTAGGTGCTAGTTAAGTTTAGTAGTAATATGACACCAAAAAACGCACTACTTGGAGACAACACCATATCAAAGCAATTGCTGGAGAAAAGAGAAAATGAAACGTCAGAGAAATGAGAAGTACGCTTTGAACAACGCGAATCACTTGCTATGCAACTTCGTAGCATTAACTCTCCGACACTATTCTATCGCATTAGAAAGAAGAATGCAGAAGAAAGGTGACTCAGAAAGTGACTAAATTAATTGTAAAAGTCCAATATTATATAACTAAGCGAAACACATAGAATTCTTTTAATGTTATACATATTATTACAAAACAAACTTCGGGTACAACATAAAATAGCACCCTGCCATAGCCATCTAGTTCTATAAAGCACCATCGAGAAACAGATGCAGAGTCTGCATGCAAAAGAATGTTGGCAGGATATTTCGAAGTTGTAAACTCATGAAATATTAAAAAAAAAAAAAAAGTACATATTAGTATTGAATATTTCATGGCTTAACCTCAAATCTGCTAGCTCATTCAATTTAGATTTTCTTAAATTGACTTATGTGTCTTCTTTCAGGTCTGGTGTCAATATGCGCCTGATAATGCAGAAACCGCATCCGTTGATGGATCACTACAGAGCTGGTCCGGTTTGGATGCAGAAACAGCGCACACACAGCTCACACCGAACAAACCACTTATTTGCCTGCAGGAACACAACAATGAGATCTATAGTCTGCATTGGAGTGAAAAGTGGAATTATCATACTCTACTCTCGGCCAGTTGGGACTGTACACTGAAATTGTGCGATTGCAAAATTCGCTGACAACATTTGTGGGGCATAATCATAGCTGGTGATGAAACATGGTGTTTTAACTATGATTCTGAAACTAAGTGACAATCTGCAGAATGGAAGTCAGAAGACGAGCCAAAACCTAAAAAATTGCGTTTTCAGAAGTCAAGAATCAAGACAATGTTGATAACTTTCTATGATTCCAAAATGGTGTGCATAATTCACGCACACAACTCTTCAAAAATTATGCATAAAACCCATCACAATCAGGTTTGTGCGAATTATTAAGGTTTGATATAACTTCAAAGATGTCAATATAATTGATAAGTGCATTAGATAAATTTAAAAGAGATGGAATAACATCAAGAGTTTCATCATCAAACCAATCTATGCTAAAAAACTTCGAAAAGAGACGGTCAAACTTAGAGCTCGAAGTCTCAATACCAAGTAACATTTTGGATATTTAAAGTGTATATATAGAAAGATAGGAATTGGGACTCATAATCTTTTAATAAATAAATAAATATGTTTCCAGCTCAGTGTTCTGTGTTAAAGAGATCTGTTTGTTTTATTTATATTGGAGCGTGCCTCAACAAGTACGTTTCATGGTGCAAAACTTATAAATAAATACAATGACTATAAATTGAAATGCAATTCATTTAAATCAAAACCACCACAACGTTTTCTTTGTCAAAATTTGTTCTTAATAGATTTTCAATTCATAATCTATGATAGTTTGTCTAAAGCGCTCTAGGGGTCTCTAAAGCTTGCTTTAAGGCAGGAGTGCGGAAAAGTTTCAAATGGAGGTGCATACACCAATACATACAAGATTTATATTGCTTATTAATATTCGATATTCGATATACGCAGAAATATATCGGAAAACAATGAAATTGTTTGTGTAATGTTCACTGGTTTATACAAACAGCAGCGTGTGTGTGTGCTGCACATAGTAGGCAAAATAGAGCGTAGCGTGCGACATTGTTTTGAATTTTGTTATAAACGCTTTCCATTTTGCTGTAAGAATTCAGATGTCGAAGAAGAATGAAATTGTTTGTGTAATTTACGCTGTTAATGCAATGACGTGCGTGTGTGTCTACAAACTATTGCTCAGAATATTCTGAAGTGCATTCTTAAACAAATGTACATGAAGAGCGTATGGCATGGGCACCTCAGTTTTAAGGTATTTCTAAAGCTAAGGTCAGACGCGCAAGTCGTTTCAATGAAAGGGCAAGCAGGGTGTGTCGTAGTGTGTCGTCACTCTGCTCAATTATATATGTGTATAGTATAAGAATAAAATAAATTAAAGCATTGCTTAAAGTCTGTTACATATTTACATATTTACATATTTACACACTGTGGGAAGGAGCAAAGACAAGTTGGAAATGTCACAATTCGCAAATGTGTCAAAAACATCAAAGGTGAATGAATTGCAGCTATATGTACTCGTATACTTATATTGAATTGACTGACAGCAGCTACAAAAGTGTATTAGAAGTTTTGAATTTCTCACTTGCACCAGTTGGAGAATCAGAGGCGGAAATACGCACACGCATGACACCGGAAATTGGCGGAAATCATCGTCGCCGTATAACAAAAAGAAAAAAACCAAAAAAAAAAGAGAGAAAACGTTAACTGCAGAGCAACCGAAGCTTTAATACGCTTCACACGAAATCTAAAATTGTTTTTCTCAATCACTTAAAGAAAAAACGTTTACTTTGGTGGAACCGAAACTTGAATACTCTTCACACTTGCGCATTTTGTTCGGCAGCGCTCGAATTTACGCTAGTTTTTTAATTTTTCAAGGATTGTTTCGATTTCGATTTAGACAATATCTATAGGTATTATTATTTGGATTCACCCTTTGAATGCTGGGTGTTGTGTGGACCAATTTATAATCAATCAATATTTTTAAAATAATTGCTTTAACTCGAATACGTTCGATACAACAAAATAAATACAAAGCATTTATATATGATTCTAAAAAGTCTCCATACCAACTATCAAACCAATATTTTAAGGATTGATGGAAAAAGGAGCTGTCAAACTCGCAGAGAGACAGACAGATAGACGGACATGGCTAAATCAACTCGTCTTGTCGTGCTGATCACAATCTGTGGTGTACGATGATTTAAAAAATAACAAAAAGAAGAATAGTATTCTCTACTTCGACCTATTCTGTACCTTGGTCAAGGCTCCTTATATCAACCATAAAATTGTGTGGCTTTATATTCTGGTTGTACGATCTGGACGTCTACGGGATATTTTATTATATAAATTACAAACGATACACCAAATTTGGCGTAATAAACAACAAAATCAAAAAAATTCTAGGCGTGCTACACTATATATATATAGTTTGCTATGTTAATTTGCATTGTATTTTCATTTGGTTTGTTCGATTGGTGGTATCGAACCAATTCACTACAAATCACAACTTGTTGGAACTTGTTTGGTTTGTATGATGTACGATGAGATTTACAATGCGTTACAATCTTTCAGATAAACTAATAATACTGTTTCTACACGAAGTGTGTAGGGTATCAAAATGTAAAGTCGCATTATAAATTTGCAGTAGATACTCGTACATTCAAAAATTATGTAGTTACGCAAGAAATTCGTATTGTAAAGGGGGAAAAGTGAGTTCGACTATTATGCTTTATGTTGGCTGTCGCTGTGTCAACATGTGCCAATTAGATTTTTGTAGCATGAAAGCATTATGCAGTATTGCTTCCTTCCTTTCATGCTGCCTTGCTGTCTGCTGTCTGCTTGTTAAACCTATATGGTGACGTCCTTTACTGCACCGCTACCATTTCTCTTCAAAGCTTTTACGCCTCATGTCGCCACTCAACGCCTTCGCATGTTATTTACATGCATTGCCATGTTTTTGTGTGTGGGCTGCAGTCAGCATAAATGCATATTTATAGAATATCCTGTCCGCTCATATCCGGTCCGGTGCAGCCTGCTGGGATCTGTGCTGTTGCTGCTGTTGGACCTCATGTTAAGTTTATTATTTGTTTGCTGGTGAAATTGCGGTTGAAGCTTTTGGAATTTCACATACACACACAGAAACACACACACACAGAAACACACACACACAAACACACACACTGACTAGTCGAGGGAGTTTAGTCGATCTTCAGTGGCAACACTAGCAATACTATTAACTCCAGCAACTAGTAATACCAACTGACACTTCCGTAAACAGTGCCACAGTCTGCAACTGAGGCAGGTGACCGCTGCTGCTGCATGAAGTCTATAACAAACATGCATACGTGCAACGCTTGCAGATCTCATTGTATGCTCACATACACCCACATACCCATCCGCTGCATCCAATTCAAACTGACCGCTGTTCAAGCAAACCACCTATATGTCGTCGCAACACTTGGCACCCTCAATTCTGTTTATCGAGTCTTTAAACTTTTATTAGCTTCCTGTTTTATGCAACACCGCATTCACATCACGCTTCCGTTTCCGCTTGCGTCGCACTTCCGCCTGCACCAAAAACACCCGCGGCTATCAATATGGCTGTTGCATTTTCTGAGTTTTCTACAAGCTTCGACAGTTGCGCTGATGTGTTTGCTCCTTATGTCCAAGCAGATGCCCGTTCATAGCTGTAGATATTGTCCTTATTGTCATGGTTGTTGTCATCGTTGTGCCAGTTGATGTTGCTTGTGGCATAAAATGCAAATGTTGGTTAAAATTAACTTTATCAATATTTGCACTCATTTCAGCGTCACACACACACACGTGTACACATACACTGACGAATAATAAAAACAAAAACAAGTCACACTCGTATACATACACGATGCTTACACATCTTTAGTCCTAAACATGAATGCTCTAAATATTGAAATATCCTCGTTGCACTAAATTTTTAAAAGAACGTCAACTTCAGTTTATCTCGAAAGGACTGCCCGACAGAAATTAACATCTAGAGAGTTTAATCCTTTTTATATGCATTATGAAGATCTTCATGTTGATTCGAATCCATGAATTTCAATCGAATACAAACACGAATCTAGACTCGAATCCAGATCCTTACTTATTTAAGTGATAGTACAACCGTATATCTGTCACTGCCGCTCGTTGGGTAGAGCAACTATCCGGCGCCAGTCACTGGCAGTACTAAGCTTCTTCAGGTCATCATAGACCTGATCCTGCCATCTTAAGCTCGAACGTGGTCTCTCTGACGCCGTCTACTAATTTATTGCTGGATCTTTGGGGTTCATCCGAATGAATTGATCAGTCCAGTGGAGCCGCTGGAAAATTCTGCGCTGTACTATGTCAACCTCATCATACATTATGGCAACGCTAATGTCATTTGTGCTCAGTTTGGTTTGCGATGGTTTTATAATGTATAGATTACAAATTGTGAAAATTTATTTCGAAAATCGTGGTTCAGTTCGGCATAATCGTCGATCCGAGCGATTAATTCGATTAACCACAGATCATTTTGGCACCATCTATACTCTAAATGTTGATATGCATCCGCGAAGCCGTCGTGCAGTGCGCACCGAAGAAACAGTTGCTGCTGTAGAGCGTAGTATTGAGGAGGAATCAAACCGCCAACGCGCGCATAATTGAAGCTGTGTGGATCCCGTTTAAACATGCGGAGTATCGAGTGGCAACTGATATCAGTGATTTTTCAGTCGGCGTGATTGAATCCCAGCCAGTTGGCTATTGCTCAATAGATATATTGTATCATACACGTTAAGGCACTTGTTTTGAATTCAATCTTTGAATTTTATCTTTATCTCTGCTAGCATCTGGTTTCTTTAACTGGAGTGGAAAATGAAATGTTTCTTTCTACGAGGGGTACTATTTATATTTCGGGAATAGCAAATAATAACAAACATTTTTAAATGAAAATGGCTTTATTGTTTTTCAAAATATTCCCCTTGATGATTAATACACTTTTGCATTCGTTCAAACCATTTGTCATAGCAGTTTTTCCATTCCTCTTGTGACACCTCCAAAACATGGTTTTTGAACGCTTCAACTGCTTCTTCGGCGCTCGTAAATCGTTGACCACGCAGTTAACCTTTGATACTCGGGAACAAGAAGAAGTTATTAGGTGCCAAATCAGGACTGTACGGAGGATGGATTCGGAGGATTCGAAGTTTTGACTGCTCAAAAATGCACTTGTTTGACGAGATGTGTGAGAGCTCGCATTGTCATGATGGAGAATGAATCGTCTGTGGCGGTTAGTTTTACGAATTTCTCCGAAGACTTGCGGCAAACAAATTGACCGTCCTACGTTGCTCAAACGGAACAGTGGCCACATAACCCATTCGGCCGAAGAAACAGGCGATCATTTGCTCGTCTTGGAATACCCACACGGTCGATTGCTGTTTTGTTTCCGGCTCATATGCATATATCCATGAGTCCTCACCTGTCACGATTTTATACACGTCTTTTGAAGCACCACGGTCGAACTTTTTAATCATTGCCTTACACCAATCGACGCGAGCCTTTAAGTGTTCATGCAAAATCGAATGTATTGAAGTGGAACTAATGTGCAAGGATGCCTCTATCTCACGACATGTCACATGACGATCTTGCATTATCAGCACAACAACCGATTTTGGACGACTTTCACGGAATTCGTCGGCGACCGAACTACGACCACGATTGAATTCACTATACCAGCGATATACTGTGGTTTTTGATGGTGCTTGATCGCCATACAAAGAACTGAGTTCATTGGCACATTCTTGCTGAAATAATCCACGTCGAAAGTTGTGAAAAAAAATCCAACAAAAACCTTAACTCACTGTAAACAAAACAAATAGCAATTGTACATCAAAACTTTGTGAGTACGTTTATGCCAAAAATGGTCAAACTTTATTATGGTGTTGCCAGATTTTAGCTTTTGACATTAGTGTTGCCAGTTCCCGAAATATAAATAGCAGCTCTCGTATTTATTTGGGTTTTTTATATCCATTCCTCTATAGAAAATGACATCAACACACAACTCTCTCAGCAAACCGTTGCGGTTTCACGTCCTTAGTCCTTAAAAGTTGTAGTGAAGAAATGACACTTGATGAATCATGGGAAGAACTATATGAAAAATAGTTCATCCAGTCAATTTTTTGAATCGGAAATGAAATCAGCAATAATTAGTACTAAAATAAATCCAGAACTGATGACTTCCTGAAATACCATCTTCCCGCCTTAATTTCCAAGTTTTTGTAACGGAATATTTTTTTTTGTTTTGTTACGGGAGCCCAATACTTGAGACTATAACCAACACTCTCCTCTGGTTTTTTATGCCGTTTTAAGCCAATCCTCTCCAGAAAATGGCAAAAACGGAAGATATTCCAGAAGCTCATTGCGGTTTTCTGTAGTTTGGAATTAGTCCCAAAGAATTGTAGTGAAGATATGACACTTGGTTATTCCTGGGAAGGATAATTTGGGATATATATGTTCCAATGGGTTTTTGGAATGCAATCAACAAGAGTTGGCACTAGAATATATACAAATCAGGTGACTACTCAAAATATCATGTTGCCGCCTCAATTACCAAGATTTTTGTAAGGAGTTCATACCCTGATGCGGGAGCCCAATGATTCGGACTATCTCCCGAACTCTCGAATGGTTTTTTGTACCATTTTAGGTCAATCCTCTCCAGAAAATTGCATTTATATACATATTTTTTTAATTCATATATTCATTGTTAAATATAAAGTGATATTAAAGTAAAATTTTACTAGAAATTAGTTTCGTATTAATATAAAATATTTTTGTTGCTTTTCATTTTTAAAATCACGGTGATTTGAAATTAGCAGTCACGATAATCACTGCTGCTCAAAAATCACTGAATAGCTCATTTCTAATGCAGACGTAGGATTGATTTTTTGTAGCCTTTTCATAAACCTTTTCGAATTTGGCAACATACTTAGTATAGATACCACGCAAGAATAAATTAGTCTAATGTTTGTTCTGCATTATTTTTGATTTTTTCAGTAGCGAAACAATTTTAATTTACTTAAACAAAAAAGCTTACCCGACAACTCTAACAGCTGTACGCCACTTTTACTGTGGTACGTGATAGACACCACAGAACAAAAAACAAACGAATCTCGGTGAATTGCAATCAGCAAACAACTCAAATTGTCGCCAATTATGTCGCTTTATGCACAATAAATAAGCGATTGCTTAATATTACAACTTTTGCGATTAAAATTAACCATTTTAATCTCTGTTTTAACCTAAACAGCAGCACGCTATCTACTTAAAAATTATCGGCTTAGGCTGTCGGAAGTGAATGGCAAATCTTACTAGCGATTTACTAGATGCTTAAGTAAAATGCTAATTTATCAATTAATATATATGTAATGCTTTCAGATGATCAGAAATGGTACACCATATCAGCAACAATTGGTCTTTTTATTTACAGTTCAATTGCAGGCGAATTGCAAATCGCTGGAAAATGTGGTCAGTGGCATGGTGAATTGGAATTGAAACGAAATTTAAACGAAAGCAATTGCTATGTCACTCTTCACAGTTTTCTCTGTGCAGCTATACGTATTTTCACATTATTTGAACTAAAATTTCTGAATGTTGTGGTTACTGTTACTGGTCATTGTTCTTTCAGTTCAAATATTTATGCAAGCTTTTATGCACGGGCAGAAAATGTTGAACAACCTCAATAGTTGTATGAGCATCAGCTGCAGAAATAGGATCAGCATCAATGTCAGCAAAAATAGAAGCTGACCAAGAACTAGAATGCACTTCACTTTTGGCTTTTAACAATCTTTTTTTTTGTTTTTTTTTGCTCGTTGTGGTTGGTGTTGTTGTTGTTGTTGTGATTTTGGAATGTCAAATGCGTATTCAACAAAATACATTAATATTGTGCCGCAGAGTTATAGGATACTTCTATGGATATGGTCTTACATATCTATCGTAGATACATTTTGCATATTGTCAGTTGCATGCTGAACTCAGTGTTATGATTGACTGGCATTTACTAACAGGTATTAAGTTATTTTGCTTTGACTTCATTGTGCATGTGGCATGAAATTGTACATTTCATCAGCAATAACCTTATGAAATGCTTTTGTGGATTTTCAGATTCCAAAATTTTTTTTTGCGATTCTGTTCATTTAGTACATAGCTCATTCGATGTAAGATACATATTCGTAAATGATGTCGGATTGGTATTCTTTGCTGCTCTATTATGAGGAGTGAGGGATATGCATAAGTTATGCAGATGGAAGAATATGGAAATTTTTATTTATTTTTCACTTTCATTCTCAGTATCATTTTGGTTTTCTTTTACAATAAAACAAACAATAAGGCATAGCCTCTATACAAACTTACACTCCCTCCTTATCCTCACCTCCTTATCATCTCATTTCATGATAAATAATAGTAATCAATACACAGAAAAAAAATTACCAAAATCAATTATCAAAATAACAGTTTTCTTCATCAAAAAAGAGTTAATCTTATCATCATCAAAATGACAAGTTTGAATTTATCATTTTGATTTTTTCGAAAATATCAAAATTAACTTTTTTATACTAAATATTCACAGAGAGTGTAATGAATGTGTACGCCCGTGATTTATCCACTAGAAACTAGAAGTTCCACTTATAGCGCCCGTCCCAAACACTTTGTATTAATTTTGTTGTATCGAACATGTTTGAATTAAAGCAATTATTAATTTTAAAATCATTATTGTTTTTAAGTTAGTCAACTCAATTCAAAAGGTGATATTGTAGAAACTGTATACTCAGCAAATATATGAGACATCGATAGAACAACCGTCTAGCGGGCATCTTAACATCAAGACGATTTTTAATATTATTCTTTCTAATTATTTTACACGCAACAAAACTATCAACAAACATCAAAAACTCAAAATTTACTTATGTGAATAAATTGTATTGTATTAAAAATGGTAAAATCTAAGTATTCCGTTAAAATTTTAAAAATTTAAACGAGCAGAAAAGTCAATTGTGAAGAGTTCAGTTCGAGAACGTTCGAAAATATAGACAGTGTTACTCAGTCTGTTCGTGACAACCCGGACCTTTCGATTCGGAAGCGTTCTGTTGCTTTAAACGTGCATAGATCATCATTGATCCTCATTTTTAGCAACTTCACGCACGTCCAACAGGTCTCTACTACAAGTTCATAAAATATTTCCTGGCAAATTGATCTCCAGGAGAGGTGACATAAATTGGCCTCCACGAAGTCCCGATTTAACTCCTATGAACCTTTTCCTGTGGGGTTACGTCAAATCTAAAGTTTACGGCAACAAACCGACTTCCCTGGCACAATTAAAATGAAATATCCGTCACGAAATGGCAGCCATCACGGAGAATACCTGTCGAGCCGTCATATGAAATTTCAGTGCTCGATTAAATTAATGTCGTGAACGCAACGGTTTACATTTCGACAATATCGTTTTTAAGAAATAAATTCCCAATGTGTGTATTTTAATATTTAATAAACATTTTTTCAATAACCTACTTACTTTTTTTTATCTATTTTTTAAATGTGAACTTTCTTTTGAGACACCCTGTATAATTGCAATAATTATTTGAGCGTAGAATTAATTAGAAATTAGCAAATTAAATGTTTAATCGGTGCACTTGATTCACTTCACTTTTCTTTTCATTTCCTCTGTGTAACTAGGGATTTTACTGGAATAATTACTTGGGGTAATGTCTGTATGGTCTGGCACTGCGAATGACCAATCCTATTTATGGTTGTTGGCCAAAAGATGCCGCAGATATTTCTCAGGCATTTATTCACAAAAGCTTCAAATTTAGTGATTCGTGACTTTTCAAGTTTCAGCTCCTATTATGAGTGTTTGCGCTTGCCATGGCGTATCATGGAGAGGGAGAAGTGCACTCCAGGTCTCACATCTAGACCAAACCTTGGAATGATAATGTGTTTACACGATATCTATCTCACCATTTACTCTAGTTAAACGAATTTGGATTAGAATTGACATGAATTCTCTTTATTATGATAACGGATTTGTTGTGATAAGTGCGAACTATAACCAGCCCATACGACTGACTGAGCTAGTCGAGAATACCTGCGACATGTCAGGCCTACCACCACTTATCCAGCAAACCGTTCGTAACACTCCATTAACCATTATCGGCTTTATGCTCAAATTGATAATGCAAAGCTTGGTGTGCCTAGACACTATGTACGATCGCTGAAATTTACTTAAGTAAACTCGAAAGTTTACATTAAAATTCATATTTACAAGTAATAATTATATAATAATTTAGAGTATAAAAAAATGCATAATTATGTATTATATTTACACATAAAACGTTTACATAATGGCTTCTAACTATATACATTTAAATTCAAGATTTTTATAGTTTTTATAGAGCTTCCGTCTATATAAAACATAGCAAACATAGCATTCACGTCTTTCTAAAACATATAAAACATAGCAAGCGTGGAAAGTAAAAATTTGTAAGGAATTTGTCTATATAAGGATACATTTCTCTTATAATGAGTTATTCGTTTTTCGCTTTGAAAGCGAAAATTTTTTCTTGATTTCTTCGTTTTATTTTGAAGAAATAGCCTCTTTTATAAAAAGATGGCATTAAAAATTAAAGTACTTGGCCGTCTCGGTGCGTACATCGAACGTGCAATGAGAAATAGCCAGATGCACTCTCAATATAATCAGCTTTTGAAAATTGCAAAACAGACCCAGTTGAAACTGCAAGAAGATCAAGAAACTCCAAAGATAAACGGCCAAGTTACCACTTTTAAAGTTGATGTAAGAATGGCGAATAAAGCCTTCGTGCAAGCATTTAGAAAAATGCATTCTCGTGACATTTTATTGACATTTGACAAATTTCATTGAAACAGGGCCCGCTGAAGTCCAAATATTCTGAGATGTGCAACAAATTGGCCAAATTGCGTTAGAGCAGAGCGGAAAGTTTGGAGGTTTTATTTTGTATCAGTCCGTGAATAATGTGTAATAGTTAAGAATTTGTTAGAAAAGTATATTTCTTAAAAAAAAAATTTTGTTTGTTTGAATAAATATTTGAAGTTTGTTACATATTTTATTTTTCTTTTAACAATAATCACAAAGCTTACCATATGATCAGTACAATGGATTATTTACATATTCTTAATTGTCACAAAAATTTGTAGCCATTTTTCAGGCTCCAATTGGAGGCACTTTGAGGAAAAGCGAGGCATACTTTAAAATTATAAGATGGAAAAACATTTCTCAACTGAATATTCCTTTTTTTTACCGCTGAACGCTGGTCTGAAAATCGAATTTTTTTTAATAAAGCTCAATGCTGAGATCGATGTTAATTTTATTTGAGCGCGACCGAATAGACCACGTCCGGCCCATAGTGAGGAGAATATAGCGGCTGTATGGGAGAGTGTGACTGAAGACCATGACCAATGAATTCGAAGCCTTGCGCAGCATCTTGGTCTGCACTCTTTGTTGTGCTTTATGGGCTGATAGAATCATCAGTCCATGTTTCTTTCAAAATAAGGCCGGACAGGACATAACCGTCAATGGCGAGCGCTATCGCACCATGATTCTACGCTTGCTCTTGTTCCCTGAAATTGTAAACCTTGATGTCGGCTAAATTTACTACTGTACGTCTGTCTGTATGTTGTTGCGCATTTTATGGGGACCAATTTGTATGGTATCCAGTTGAGGGTTTGTATGGGCCTACCCCAGAAAGTGGGCGTGACATATCAATACGATAAGATACTTCATAAACATGCGAACAAAATAAACTTAAATAGCGACATTTAATCAGATATCTACGAAATTAGTCCATTAAAAATGCACAGCAACAATCAAACGGACAGACGGTCATGGCTAGATCGACTCGTGCTGATGCGCTGATCAGGAATATAGTACAAGTATATACTTTAAGGAATGTACGATATCACTTTTAATGTCTATGAAACTTTTTCACACTATGTGCGAATGGCATAAAAGGTTCTTGTCTATCAAAAAAAAAAAAAAACATTTCTAACTTTTTTATTTGCCCGTTTATATGATTATTGAGAGCTAAGAATATGTCAAGTTATATTCATAGATATTTGTCTGACATTGTGTTTGAAATAATATCACTCGCTAATCTATATAATTAATTATATTCGCATTACATTTATTGACTCAGGCCAGAAGAGAATAGTTTCGCATTTTTGTGCGTTTATTTTCAATTTCCAAAATTTAGTATTGTTTTCTATTTCATCAACGTCCTTTTGCACAATTTCGAGTTAATGCTTTCTATTGTTTTGTCTGCGTTAGAAATTGTAATGTCATCCGCAAAAGCAATGATATTTTTCAGTGTTTGTTGTTGTAATCCATATACTATGTTTTATACTAAAAACTGCTGCTTCTTGAACATCATATTGTACAATAGATGCAGCGGGAATCTGCATTTGAATCTTACTTTTGGCTAGTAGATAAAAATCATGTGCGTCTTTCAAAAAAAGAACTTGAGCTCTTACAAGCAGCCAAACTTTTCGTTTCATGACTGCGTCTATTCCGTCTACGGCATCATTGCCGTGTGAAGTTGCGTAGAAATATTATTTGAGTTATAGATTTGTATTATAAATATATACTATAGTGTTTCGATCTGGACCTATGTGTGGTTAAATTATTAAGATTGATATAGAAAATATAAAAATATCTAAATATTCAAATAGTCAAGATATCGATTTCCGAGATCTCGATTTTCATCATTTCGGGCGATACATAAGTTGGACTGTAACATTTTTTACACCGATTTATTTTAACAAATTTTATACCTTGCACTGGAGGCCAAGGCTAGTAGGCGTGACAGACCTCATTAACAATTGTATATATATTCTTGCTCAGTATCGAAAGCTGACTCAATGTAAACCTGCAGCAAAAAACTTGTATTCAAGGAAAGTGATAGCATAGTCCCGATTTTCGTAATTCAAGATGCTGAAAACATATTTTCTATTGATATTAGTAAGATCAAAATTGCATTAAATAATGAAAACAGTTGAAGCAACTTTAAAATTCATCTATTATTGGACTTTTTATCAGATATGATCTGAAATGAGGTATCATTAGATTCGTTATCCATATCAATCGACTCTCTTTTTTATAATGATTTGCACGTAAGCCTTTCTTATTGTTGTTGTTGCAAATATTTAGCTATAATTGATAGTTTTTGGCTCTCTCTATCTCTAACTCTCTTTCTTGAGTCTTTCTCTTCCTCTCACCAACTCAAACACATTGAGTGAAATTCTTTGCTTGAGTTGAGAAGCGTAAGAAGAATTCGAAGAAGAAGTTAACAGTTAGTTTAGTTCTGATCGCAGGTGGAGCAGAGTGCGTGTTGCGTGTGTGAAAAAGAAAAGTGAAATAAAAATTTAATTTGTTGCATTTAATTATGCTCGTACATGATAGATTTTATTTCAAAGTATTGTATTAAAAATTATGTGAAAGATACTTAAAATAGTAATCATTAAAGTCGAGTGCTAAGTAAATTGTTTTAATCAAATTTTTCCATGTTTTTTTTGTCTTTTTTTTCGATATCGAAATTTAATTTGAATTTGGTTAAGTGCGAATTACATATGTAAATACATACATACATATGTGTGTTCGAAAAAAATAGTAAAGAGTGAAAAAAAAGCGGAGTGAAAGAAGCTCTAAGTTGCACTCTCGCTCTCGCAGAATTTGGTAAGGGAGTGAGTATTTGTTTATTTTTACAGCTATTTAATTTGATGCGAGGCTGGATTAAAAAGTTAATAATTTTTCTTATAATTTCCTGCGTTGTAACTTCACATGTAAGACTTGGCCGTTAACTACCATCTGTTAATAGACTACTGTCTAATGTTGAGCAATGTGTTTCCATTATTAAGTATGTGCTTGAGAATGAGAAAGAGGGATAGGGGATACCCCAAATAGTGGTTCACGCCCACTAGTAGATGTGTATGATATTTCTAGCTGATATTGACGATTTTCATTCAAATGCATAAAAGTGAGCTGTGGGTTTGTATGGGACTACCTCTAAAAGTGGGCGGGACACGCCAATTTCTGTATGTATATAAAGCGGTTATCCACTAAAATCCATCAAATCGAGTTTCAAGCTAATATTGATTTAATAAAGAATTTTTTCATAAAAAACACAAAAGTGGGCAGTAGGTTTGTATGGCGGCTACCCCAAATAGTGAGCGGGGTACGCCCATTAGTCTATGTATGTTAAGCAGCTGTCCAAAAATAAAAAGGCAAAACATCGCATTTCAACTTAAGTTTCTCATACAAATGCATAAAAGTGAGCTGTGGGTTTGCAGGGGACTATCTCCAAAAATGGAGTGGTTATCTACTAAAATCCACCAAATCGAATTTCATGCTAATATTGATCTAAAGAAAGAATTTTTTCATAAAAAACACAAAAAGAGGCGGTGGATTTGTATGGAGGCTACCCCAAAAAATGGGCCAATGTATATGTGAAGCGTCCCATCACTAGAAGCTGTCATATCAATTATTAAGTTGATATTGACTACAATAAAAAAATGTTTCATACAAAAGTTCACAATTGGGGTGTCGATTTGTATAGGGGCTAGTCCAAAAAGTCGCCATGGCGGTTCAATTTTGATACTCTTTTAAACTGCAATAAAAAGAAGTCTATGTGCCAATATTCAACTGGATCGCATAAAAATTGGAGCCCAAAAAATGCGCAATAACATACAGAAAGAAAGACAAGCAGACATACCGACGGACATGGACTAGATTGACTCGTCTCGTCGAGCTGATCAGCATATATAAACTTTATGTGGTGTACGAAGCCCCCTTTAATGCGTTACAAACTTTCAGACAAATTGATAATATCGTTTCACACTATGTGTGAATGGTATAAAAATGTTAGACTCGTTGAAATCGCTTTACCCATATCGGTGAAAGAAAAGGATTATATATTGAGTAGCATTATTTGTCACACTTTGAATCACTTCTTTCATTTTTCTAGACATATAACAGCATCGTGAATGGAATTGAATAATCGATACTTAATCATTCCGAAAAACAATTATTGATTCAACTGTCCAACTGTCCAAGTGTACAATATAAGTTTTATTAAGTAGTTACTACAGTTACTTACATATATTGTATTTACTTTTTAATCTGATACTGAAATGTCATTTTCTTATCAAGATATATATCGAAATTTATTGCTGCTGTGTGGATTGGGATGTCAGGTACATTTTACTGAACATCGCATGTTGTGTAGTTACTTTTCATTGTGCATATTTCTTGTTGGATTTTTGGTTTGTTCATTTTGATGTTCCATAATTCAAATCGATTTACGATGGTTTGTAGTCTGTGAGTTGTGAGTAGCTGTCGACTAGTTGCAATTAATATAGTCGCTCTGTGTCATCAGTGAGTGAAGCATTCACAGCGTGTTCATCTTTAGGTGCTAGAATGTTTGCAAGGTATCAAGTATGTATAGCAGTGAACATTGAGTAATTATTCATTTTGGTGCAGTTTAGACGTGCTGCTGTTAAATTTTACATGGAAGTCACACGGTGTGATGCAGCGATTTTAAAGTTCATGAATAATGTCAGTCAATATCTATTTTTGCTTGTGCAGTAGTCCACTGTCTCGGACTTTGTCAAATTTGTTTTCAATGCTCTCAATTTTATGGCCGACTCAATGTATCGCCATTATACTGAAGATATGAGGCAATGAAATACTATCTGCCGAAGGTTGGCAAGCTAATTAACAAAAAGGCGAACCAGACCCATTGTTAAATTTGTTGCGGTATCTCATTACTGAACTGCGTAATTGTCGCTATCTTAATACAGTATCTTTTTAAAAATTTTCGGTCTGATCGGCGAGATGTTCTTTAGAAATTCTTGATTAAGTCCAATGCAGAGTTAGCCCTAGGGCGATTAGGACGTCGAGTTTTTGAAGGCGTTTTTTTTCCAAAATATATTTTATACATTTAGTCACAATGTTTGCAACACCTTAAAGCATGAAAATACAAGTCGATATAGCCATGCCCGTTTGCCTGTCTGAATGAATGAGACAACCGATCTAAGTAACTATAAACTTGACCACATACAGATGTCCTATATTAAATCTTGTTCAAAACGGCCATAACACTCATGGTAAAGCCACTTGACCCGCATATGCACAGTTTTCATGTACACTTGATATATGGCGCACGATAGGGAGACAACACCAGTTGTCTCTGAAGTTTACAGCGTAAGCAAGCGCAAGAAATCAGCGCCTCATCGTTGGAGTGAATGCCAACGCACTTTACACCGTGTGGGGCAGTCTACTTTGAGCATAGCAAACGTTGGAGAGGAACCTATATATATGTGCGACCAATCTTATCCAAAATATACTTTGAGGAAGAATACACAAGTGTCAGAATGGAGAGCGCATGAAAAACTCTGCTTCTCAGATCACAAGTACATACAATTTACGGTTCAATTCGAATGTGGCAAATTTGACAGCACCTTCAGAAACCCCCGGAACACAGAGGTTCACAAGGAAATTAACTAATATATCTTCGATGGTAGATATAGAAAAGTCCTTGGAGACACTCAGACAGAGATGTGCAAAAAATCTGCTAACTCGCTAAACAGGCAGACCAGGAAATCATCTGGAACGAATATAAAATCATACTGTGCAACTTCAAAAAAGAGGTTCGGACAGCGAAGAGAAGCTAATGTAGATTCTTCTGCTGCAGCTCCAGAGAAGAGACTGCAGATTGTCGATAGGTATTCTAACAGAGTATTATGTAGCAGCCATTCATGCGAAATAGCTAGGCATAAACAATTGTAGGAAATGAAAGGAAACTGAATTCACGGAAACACTGGAACACCTCATCTGCCGCTGTTCCACAAATTCAAGATTAAAATTCGTTGACAGTGGACGAAATGATCAATCTGGTATGGATGAACCAACCATTGGACTATCCACTTAAATGACCATACGGCTTCTTAATCCATTTTGAATTTTTGTCTTCTTAGCAGCTACAATATCCTTATCAAAAGCTTCCTCTTTTTTATGATATCTTGGTAAGGGCACTATCACTGAAAAGGGCTAATGCTTCCTCGAGTGTACTATATAAAATCGGTAATCTTTCAACGGACTATACAGCTTTAAGCATATTTGTTGCCACTTCTTTTTGTGAATCAATCAAGGAAAGTGCTTGAGAAGCGCTTCTTTGCCCACTGCGATAAAGGCTAACATGCGTGACATGCACGGGTTTCCAACAACAATAGCACTTACTTTTATAATTTAACTATCTGTCTTACAATCTGCTGAAGACATTAGAGGATGTCCCGAAGTTCTTTTAAGTATTGAATCAGACAAAACAAAAGTTCCCTGTAACCATTTCTTATTTCGCTGTTCAAATATTGCCTTTTATTCTGTGGCATTTATCAATTTATCAGCTAATTTGCTCATAAAACGCAAAAATTCTACAGGACTTTAAAAATTCCTAAACGATCTAGATCATCAGCCGCACTGAGGATCATATTGGTCTATGTGTGCCCTCAATCAAGGGGTCAGCCGGCATAACTTAACCTTTTAAGAATTGTATATTATGACTAGCTTATCAATATACAAGATTATTCTTGTAACGCTGTGCACTCCATTAATAATAAATATTTTAAAAATAATAAAATCAGAAGAAAATAAAAAATTCAATATAGAAGCAGCATATGAGAATCGGTTGAATGAAACAAATACTTTGTACCAACCTGACAAAATGTAAAAAGTTAATGACTTTTGACATCTCTCCTTGCTACTGCTGCTGCTGCTGATGATGATGATGTGGTTGGTTATTGTGCTCGAATTTGGTGCTGCTGATGCTAAAATTGGAAATCGTTGAAACGCGCTGAACTCAAACTCAGGCAAAAGTCAATGGCCAAAGCGCTTAACGCGCTCAAAGCCTGGAACGAAAAAATCTCATAAAGCATACAAAATATGATTTCTCTTTTGACAATAAATACATTGTTGAGGAACAAAAAATGCAAAAAACGCAAAGTTAAAAAAGCAAAAATAGAAGGTGATTGAAAGATACAAAGTAAAATGGTGTCGTTGCCACATTTTGTGAATGTCAAAAAATTGTGTTAAATTTAGCGCGGAAAATGATGAGTAAAAGTATTTGCGGGATTAAATCAGCTGTGCGCTTCAAAATTATATGCAATACGCGAAAAGTTACACTGCCTAGGATAGCTAAACGCACGGTCAGACAGACGGACGGACGGACGGATAGAGAGACAGTTAGAAAGGCAGCAAAATGCAGCACACATGTCGCAAGCTTAAATAAAGACGACAACCAATGTATTTGATGCATAGCCGAGCACGGCCGGGTACAGCGCGGTAAAACTCTTCTCAGGCCAATTTGTAAACAAACCACATGTACAGGACATGCGCACTGTTCAGTGGATAAATCGGATAACGCGGATAAAAATACCAGTAAAATGGAACAACGTTTTATGTACAGTATTAGCGAAGCTTTCTATACACTACACAAATCGTGAAATTTTGGAAAAAAATGAAATCTGTGCATATCCGTTTTTAGCACCTAGATATCGGAAACTTTTGTATACTCGTTTATCTATTTCTCTGTAAGCTAGATACACAATTTTTTTTTTATATTAACTAAACTTTGTATGTGAGGTTGTCTAAATATATTCGCATTTTTTTCTTAACTGCAAACCTATAATTTACTGTATACTATTCCTGGAAGCTTAACTCTAGATATGTAAGATAATTCAATGAAATATAAATTATTTTTCATTCTAAACGTCTATCTATCTTATTTCTTTCGATATATTTATGGTATTCCCAACTAGTCCAATAACTTGATGAGAAAATGAAAAAAATAAGTAATTTCCAACAACAAAAATGTGCTGTGAAGAAGAAACGAGCTCTACGCTTCTTTTAAAATTTCCTATCAGAAAATTACTTTCGAAAAACTTACAATTTGAACTAAGGTCGACAGTCAGTTATCGGAGCTAAAACCATAAAACTTAAATCAATACTAATCAAATTTCAGCTGAACATGACAGAGAAAAGTGATTTTTTTTAGAACTAAGCCGTATTGAAGAGGTGTTCACAGAGCTGTGTGATATAATTTTAGTTTTAATTTTTAATCGACTGTGTGTGAATACTTCAAATATTCTTAAGTAAACTTTTTGAAGTTATTTTTTATACGCTTCGCGCAAAGTGTGAATAAATAGTGTTAT
>JAWNNQ010000097.1:0-21682 GCA_035044765.1 Leucophenga montana | reverse complement strand
ATCTATGTATGCATGTATGTACGTTACATGATACGAACTCGTCAAAACGTTCATGCATTTCACTTCCAATCTCATTTAAGTCTATGGCCTAGAGGAATTAGACTAGAGTCTAGGCTAATTAGACCCAAGTTGAACGATTCTTGCCAATGAAATTCATTTGCACAATAAGCTCATCTTCATCAATCGAATTTATTTTATCGTGTTCTAACGCAGTTTTTATTAATTGTACACAAATAAACATTGATTTTGCCTTGGGCTTATGAAAAAGCACCCTACTTTCAGCTGTCAAATATTTAAAACGACCTGCAAAACGAAATGTTGCTATACGTAATCATAACGGAGAATGGTGTAAAACCGCCAAAGCTAAGGTTGAGGCATTTGCACAACATTTACACTCAACCTTTCAACCAAATTCAAATCTTGCGCCTGAAGATACTGAAATAATAGAGTCTCTGGATGTACCTTGTCAAATGTTCATGCCAATTCGTAGAATTACTGTGACTGGTCACCAGGCTATGATAAAATAGACGGAAGAGTTACGAAAATGCTCTCTCAAAAGTGTATTCAATTTTTAGCACTAATTTACAATGCAATTTTGAGGCTGGATCACTTTCTTACACAATGGAAATATGCGGAGGTGATAATGATTCCAAAACCAAACAAGCCTGAAAATATTCTCTCGTTCTACCGTCCTATTAGCTTGCTGGTGACATTCTCCAAAGTATTCGAGAGAATACTTATGCGTAGATTGTTACCAATTTTGGATGAATACAATATAATACCGGAACATCAGTTTGTGCTACGGAGAGGTCCAGAGCAATGCCATCGTATAGTCGATATAATTACAAGTGGATTCGAGAAGAAACTGTATTCTACAAAAAGCATTTGACCGAGTCTGGCATCCAGGCATGTATATGAAATGAAAAACTGCTTCCTGCTCCATTTTTCCTCTTATTGAAATCGTATCTAAGCAATCGACACTTTTATGTTCCAATGGAAGGAAAAACATCGAAACTATATAGTATCCATGCTGGTGTCCCACAGGGCTCCGCAAATTATCTTGGACTCGATATAAATGGGAGAGTAATTTGGGAAAGTCATATTAAAGGCAAGACAAAGAAACTCAACATAAAAAGAACAAAAAATGTATTGGCTGCTTGGCAGAAAATCGCAGCTTAGTTTGGAGAACAAAGTTCGGCTTTACAAGGCTATTTTAAAGGCTGTGTGGACATATGCTATCCAATTATGGGGAACTGCAAGCCAATCAAATATTGAAATTCTTCAACTATATCAGTCCAAAACGCTTAGCCTTATTGTTGACGCCTCCTGGTTTGTGGCTAATGACCAAATTCACAAAGATTTAAATATTCCACACATTAAAGATGGAATACGTTGAATAAGCACAAGGTATGTTGAGAGACTACATGATCATTCAAATGTTTTGGCAATAGGCCTACTAGATAATAGCGATACAACTCGAAGACTTAAAAGAAATCATGTGCTAGATTTACCTTTTAGAAATTCAATTTTGTGTATATTGTAAATAAACTCTTAATTATAGAATTTGGAATATAATAGCTGTTCTCACTGGAGTACAGCTATTTCTGTTATATTATGAAACTTTCAACTAATTTACTTATTGTCTTATTGATAGATTGTAAATTAATAATGATAATAAAAAATAAAAAAAAGAAACAATTTACAGTGGCGATAATGTGCAGAAATGGAAATTAGTATAAATTTTCGTTTGTATGTACATACATAAATATGTATGTACATATATACACAATGCAAAGAAGACGAAATGAAAGTAAATGACGAATACAAATACTGAGTAATTTTTAATTTATTATTTTTGTTAACACATATTTTTTTTTTATATTATTATTTTTGTTTTTTTGTAATACATAATGGAAGAAAAAGGTATAACAGTAATACTTGTCTTTCGATAGCAAATGATATAGAACCAAGTATAGATTTAAAAAAAATTAAGTATTGCTATCCGAAAGGATAGCATCTATACTTGGCTCTATATCATTTGCTGACGAAAGACGAAGCACTGCTGCGAGGTTAACATCGTTAATGCGGTTTCGCAGGCGCGATTTATTTAATTTTAGCGTTGAAAAGAATTGCTCACATGAGTATGTGTATGAGTATGAGTATGTGCAACAATGTTGGCTGCAAATGCACGTATTTTAGAATATTTTATGGGTCAAAGAAAGAGAAAAATGTTTATAAAAATCAACAATGCACTCTGACTCATTGCAATCGTATTTCAAGGCAGAATCACATTGCAGGTCTATTAACTCAATTTGTATATCATTATCATCTACTGCGAAAGGTGACACAAATATTTCAAATTTTTGCTTTAATGGCCGTAATTCCAGAAATCTTTCTTCAAATTGGCTTTTAAGTTCATAGATTTAGGCACTATATTTGAGCACATTTAGTGGTTGAACTTCAAAAAGCTTCTGAAGACAGGGAAACAAGTGGAAATCGTTGTCCCTTATTTGTCTTTTCCAAAGTGCAAGCTTTAGTCGAAATGCATCGATTTCATTGCTCATGCTTGAAATAATTTTATTTCGCCCCATTAAAGCTAAGCTTAAGACATTCAAATGTTGCGATATGTCTGTCATAAAAGCTAAATTTCTGCACTCATGCTAACCGGCATGCAGACAAGACAACCATAGTGCGAAAAGAAATAGAAAGAAAAAAAAGAAAGAGAAAAACGAATCATGCGGCTACCTCCCCGCAAGTAACCACTACAACACTTTTTCTTCTGCAGTGTGGTCAGTGTCCGTCGCACCGGGGGCCCGAAGTCAGTCGGCTTTTCACACAGACTCGAGCCGAAGCATGCCACTTTTGCTACCGCTCTCTTCTCACTCTTATTTGTTACGCACACTATCAAACACAATATATATACTTTAAAAAAGAGTAAACAAACATTTGAACGGAACTATTTAGCATACTTCTTTCCATATGCTAACATATCAGTGCGGCCTCTGATGTTAGAGATCGGCTTAGAAGAAAGTGTAAGGCAGATTTTCAGTGTGAGATGTTATTTAATGTGTTATTAAGCAAAAGTTCGACATTTTGACATAATTTCTCTTTTTCGAATGATAGTTAAAGGCGTTAGTGCAGCAGTTTGGCCTATTTCTGTAGCCAGTCGTCTTGAAGTAAAGTTCAGTGCTATTTACTCACATACAAACCACACACACCACACCACCCACACCAACACCCCCAATGACGACTTTTTGTTAAAAAAACCTTTTTTTATTGCTGTCAATATCAATATAAAAATATTTTTTGTGGCTTCTTAATATATCAATAGGTGTGATCCCCCATTTTTTGACGTAGTACACATACAAGCCATACACTCACTTTTACCTTTTTGTATGGAAAACATTTTTATTGCAGTCAATATCTACCTGAAATTTGACATGAAGACTGATATGTACCTTAGGTCCTAGCTAATAGGATTCCTGGCTGTTGGCACGGTGGCAGACCCGCTAAGCTCGCCGGGATGGGTGGTTTTTGCCAGGTCACTATAGCCATGGTACAACACAATAAATTTGTTTTTGTGCCATTAGAGAGAAAGGTAGACTATAGATATAGATGAAATACAGAAATAAAAGAAAGCGAAAAAAAAAACTACAATATACGTCCGTCTGTCACAGCTGCATAAAGATGTCATTGCATCATGGCCATACCCACCCACTGCCATGCCCAATGGCATGACTTGAGTCATACTAGGCCTATTATCTGTAGGACTCCGTCAGTCCGTCTTGGTCAGGGGTACCATTGTCAGGTTATTCGATGAACAGGACATCTCACACCACACTCATAAAAGAATTTAGCAATTCATTATTGAATTCATATTTATTCTAAACTAAGAAGAAGAAAAAATTACTTATGTATATTGATAGTATTCATAATAAATTGTTTGTTAATATGTAATTATATAAAAAATAAATAAATTAATATTAGGTACACTTACAATGATTTTTTTTTTTTTGTATTTGATATTATTTGCACTTAAAAACTAGCACTCACCAACTCTCCTTTAATGTTGGCGCCAACATAGGAGTTGACTGTGAAGCTGCTTGAAGGGGAACGTTTGAATTATAACAACAATAAAAAAACTATATAAAAAAAAAACAATAATAACAAGCATCAATGCTTGCAGCGTACATACATACATATGTATATACGTACAAGCACGTAATTTGTTGTTGTTCTTTATTAAATTCTCATCTTTATATATTTTAATGCTCAGCTCATATATTTGCTTTACTGTTAGTATGCTTTCTGACTTAAAATTTTGTTGTTGTTTTTGTTATGCTATTTTTTTTTTATTATTTTTCTTTTTAATTTTTTTCCTTTATTCTTTTTTACTTTCTGTCTGTCTTATTCCTCACACACTGCCCTCTCTAATGCAATTCCGATCAGTTTTACAGTTTTGAGCAGCCGCTGTAAAGTCAGACTGTTGACCTCGGTAATTGGCGACTGCTACTTTCAAATCTCTTGTTGACGGTAGTTCACGCAAGCGACGAAAGCCCACCTCAGTGTGGCTGCTGTACGAGCACTATATTATAAGCGCAATATCGAAGTTTTTACTGGTAAGTCCGTTCGAAACGTGTTATATACCATTAAAAAGGTCTTGAAACAAGGTCACCCCAGTCCGAAATATAGTGGGTTGAAAAATACCCTACCTTAGCGGTATTGTGGCTCGTGGGGGGGGGGACATCACCTCAAACTTATTTTTTATTTACTCTTGACGCCGAGACGAGTTCAACGAGCCCAAGATCATAAAAATCGGCCCACCCACACAAAAGTTATGAATTTTACAAATTTTTGACGAGTTGATGAAATAGTTTGTGTGTTTGTTTGCTTGAATAATTTAGAAAACCAAAATTTTATTGATACAAGATTTTAGTACACAAAACACTAAGAAACTTTCGTTCTACAACTTTTTTCAAAATGGCGGATTTAAGCGGGAAAAGCTCAAAAACAGCTTTAAAATCAATTGGTTACTGTGCAATACCTACTTAAAAAATATAGGTCAAAATAAATTTGGAAAAGTTCATTTTGCTATTTTGACGAAAATCTAAACCAAATTTTCGTGCTCATATTTGGAGTGATAAAACTCGCGAGATTGCGCAAATTTTGATATATTATACTTTTTTGTGAAAATTCCGTTAGCCGAGATATAACATAGCAAATATCAGAGTGTGCAAAAGTAGTTATTTTTCCTAATGCGTCATAATGACGAACGCTTCATTACATATTACAATCGATTCCAACCATACAAATGAAAAATATAAATATATCGTCACAAAATTTATATCAGCAGTTTTGTGTGATGCAAGTATGCTTTCGTCACTTGATTTCTACCTCGTCAAATTTATATTTTTTTTGATTATATACATACATGAAGACAATGGCAAGATGACGACAGCAAGTAACAGTAAAATAACTGCTCATACGAAAGTAATGTACCCTCGACACGTCGTTGTTGTTGTTGCTTTCATCGCATTGCACTCTATAGGTAGGTGATGCCCAAGGAGAAAGCTCGCAAACTCGCCAGTATGTACTGAGTTGTTGGGCAAGGGGTGCTGTGCTGCTAAAGGGAACTTACTCGTATGTGTAGGCAATGAGCTCGAGAAATGAGAGCGTCGTACGAGTGGATGTGTGATCTTAAAATCCATTGCACTATGGGGCAAATCAATGCAAATACTGAGTAATTTTTAATTTATTATTTTTGTTAACATATATTTTTTTTTTATATTATTATTTTTGTTTTTTTGTAATACATAATGGAAGAAAAAGGTATAACAGTCTTTCGATAGCAAATGATATAGAACCAAATATAGATTTAAAAAAATTAAGTATTGCTATCCGAAAGGATAGCATCTATATTTGGCTCTATATCATTTGCTGACGAAAGACGAAGCACTGCTGCGAGGTTAACATCGTTAATGCGGTTTCGCAGGCGCGATTTATTTAATTTTAGCGTTGAAAAGAATTGCTCACATGAGTATGTGCTGCCAAACATTGCAACAATGTTGGCTGCAAATGTACGTATGTTAGAATATTTTATGGGACAAAACCGTTTATAAAAATCAACAATGCACTCTGACTGCTTGCAATCATATTTCAAGGCAGAATCACATTGCAGGTCTATTAACTCAATTCGTATATCATGGGGTGCAATATGAGGATCTCCTGCGAAAGGTGACACAAATATTTCAATTTTTTGCTTTAATGGTTGTAATTCCAGAAATCTTTATTCAAATTGGCTTTCAAGTTCATCGATTTCAGCACTATATTTGAGTACATTCGCCTTTCTTCTCCTTCGTAATGGTTAAACTCGCCATGACAGCAATCGTAATGCCTTTTTACATTAAATGTTCTGCAAATGCTGTGCTTTTTGCATATAACGCATTGCGACTCGCCATCATGTTCACGGCATAAATATTTCATTTCCCATCCAATATTAAAATTGCACAGCTTTTGCTTTTCTGCACTCATTTTTATTAGGTTTATTCAAAACAATTTAATTGAAGCTAACCGGCATGCAGACACCACTTTTGAAGAAAAGACAACCATAGTACGAAAAGAAAAGGAAAAATAAAGAAAAAAACGAAACGTGCGGCTACCTCAGTCGGCATTTCACACAGAGACGAGCCGAAGCATGTCACTTTTGCTACCGCTCTCTTTTCACTATCATTTGTTACGCACACTATCAAACGAAATCTTTGTTTCCCCTTTGCCACTACCCAAGGCACAACGAGCTTCAACTAATACGATCAAGTTGTGTGCTCGTATTAGCAAAGTGCTCGCGTTAGCACATTTGGGCATCGCTACATTATGCTATTACGGCAAATATAAACATTTTTAAGCAAAAATACTCTTTGCGCAGTTGCGCTTGGCCCTAAAGCCACTTCAAGTTATTTCAATATAATTGTATATTTGATTGTCATTTAATGTAGCGACAATTCGAGCTTGCTTATCAAGCAATGCTTCATAATTGCGTACTTAGAAGTTGACACAAATCTTTCAATCAGTCACTTCAGCATATTCGACTACAAAAGAGCCGCTAACATAAACAATTGAATTATGATACTTTTATGTTTATGTAACTTCGGTTGAACCGAAGCTCTAATACCATTCACACGAAACTTTAAATAGTATTGTAAAACATAAAAGTGGGGGTTTAAATAGGGGCTACCCCAAAAAATGGGCGATACACGCCCACTAGTAGATGTGTGTGAAGCGATGTAGAGGTGGAGTAAAAGTAATCACCCGATGTTCTTTTGCTGTAATTTTTTTTTATAATGAAAAACTTTGCTTTTGCCGTTGCACCGTCCTGTTGGAACTACATGTTCTACAGTCCCAATTCATCCAATTGAAGAAGAAAAAATAATAACAAAATTAGTAACAATATTTACATTAATTGTTTCATTTTATCTGCGTGCACGCTTCGACTTCGACTCAGCCGGCATTAAGCTGCGCGGCGTGTCCGGCGCGAATCTTTTAGCAGCGGCAGCACCTATGCCGCTGTCACTCTGTGCACCCTTCGTAGTTTCGATCTTTTTATGGTATTTTCCGGCGTTTGCAGATGCGCACTTGAATGCTTTTGTTTGGGCACAAATTTGAAGCGACCGTTTAAACCCTTACCGGCTTCTATTTTTTCCTCGACTAATTTCTTTAGCGGATTGACTCTGCTTGGATTCATTGTAATTTCATATTTTTCGCACAAATATTTCTTTAATGCATAAAAACTGAAACCGCTTCGCTTGTGGAGAGTACCCAAAGCTTCATCAACCATTACCAGTTTTTATACTTTATTACCACGAAAACATACTTGTCGCTTCACTGCATTCTTCTTCATATGTACTTATGTGATAGTAAATTATTCATTCTTTCTTAAACTGAAACATATTTAATTTATTGGCCCATAATACTCTTCTTGGTTTTTCAATAATTCAACTTAATTCAAGTTTGTGCGTTGCATCGTCAGCAACGTCACATTCCCTCTGACTTTCCTCAATATAATATAATTTAATATAATTTAAATCCAAAGGGTGCTGTAGTTAGAAAAGCATTTCGGCAACGGGTGCTGTAGTTAGAAAGGCACTTCTGGCAACGGGTGCTGTAGTTAGAAAGGCACTTCTGGCACCGGGTGCTGTAGTTAGAAAGGCACTTCTGGCAACGGGTGCTGTAGTTAGAAAGCCACTTCTGGCAACGGGTGTTGTAATTAGAAAGGCACTTCTGGCAACGGGTGCTTTAATTATAAAAGCATTTCGGTAACGGGTGCTGTAGTTAGAAGAGCACTTCTGGCAACGTGTGCTATAGTTAGAAGAGCACTTCTGGCAACGTGTGCTATAGTTAGAGAAGCACTTCTGGCAACGGGTGCTGTAGTTAGAGAAGCATTTCTATTGAAGGGTGCTATGGTAGTAACTGTGCAAGGGTGATACTTCTTGTAATAAGGAACCGTAATAGGTATTTCAGAGTAGGGTAACCTAAGTTAATTGTAAGCCTAATTTAAGAATAACGCTAATGATTTTGTGAATAAAATTGTACACTAAATATCGAAGTACAGGCCTGGTCTCGACATTCTATATAAATTTCTGTCGCGACGAATTTTGGACACCCGCTGATCTAACCCCAGCCTGTGACGTCGTCACAGTTTATGTTTAGATTAGAATTCGACCACACAAGAATATACACAAAATTGAATTTCTCAAAAGGTAAATCTAGCACATGATTTCTTTTAAGTCTTCGAGTTGTATCGCTATTATCTAGTAGGCCTATTGCCAAAACATTTGAATGATCATGTAGTCTCTCAACATACCTTGTGCTTATTCAACGTATTCCATCTTTAATGTGTGGAATATTTAAATCTTTGTGAATTTGGTCATTAGCCACAAACCAGGAGGCGTCAACAATAAGGCTAAGCGTTTTGGACTGATATAGTTGAAGAATTTCAATATTTGATTGGCTTGCAGTTCCCCATAATTGGATAGCATATGTCCACACAGCCTTTAAAATAGCCTTGTAAAGCCGAACTTTGTTCTCCAAACTAAGCTGCGATTTTCTGCCAAGCAGCCAATACATTTTTTGTTCTTTTTATGTTGAGTTTCTTTGTCTTGCCTTTAATATGACTTTCCCAAATTACTCTCCCATTTATATCGAGTCCAAGATAATTTGCGGAGCCCTGTGGGACACCAGCATGGATACTATATAGTTTCGATGTTTTTCCTTCCATTGGAACATAAAAGTGTCGATTGCTTAGATACGATTTCAATAAGAGGAAAAATGGAGCAGGAAGCAGTTTTTCATTTCATATACATGCCTGGATGCCAGACTCGGTCAAATGCTTTTTGTAGAATACAGTTTCTTCTCGAATCCACTTGTAATTATATCGACTATACGATGGCATTGCTCTGGACCTCTCCGTAGCACAAACTGATGTTCCGGTATTATATTGTATTCATCCAAAATTGGTAACAATCTACGCATAAGTATTCTCTCGAATACTTTGGAGAATGTCACCAGCAAGCTAATAGGACGGTAGAACGAGAGAATATTTTCAGGCTTGTTTGGTTTTGGAATCATTATCACCTCCGCATATTTCCATTGTGTAAGAAAGTGATCCAGCCTCAAAATTGCATTGTAAATTAGTGCTAAAAATTGAATACACTTTTGAGAGAGCATTTTCGTAACTCTTCCGTCTATTTTATCATAGCCTGGTGACCAGTCACAGTAATTCTACGAATTGGCATGAACATTTGACAAGGTACATCCAGAGACTCTATTATTTCAGTATCTTCAGGCGCAAGATTTGAATTTGGTTGAAAGGTTGAGTGTAAATGTTGTGCAAATGCCTCAACCTTAGCTTTGGCGGTTTTACACCATTCTCCGTTATGATTACGTATAGCAACATTTCGTTTTGCAGGTCGTTTTAAATATTTGACAGCTGAAAGTAGGGTGCTTTTTCATAAGCCCAAGGCAAAATCAATGTTTATTTGTGTACAATTAATAAAAACTGCGTTAGAACACGATAAAATAAATTCGATTGATGAAGATGAGCTTATTGTGCAAATGAATTTCATTGGCAAGAATCGTTCAACTTGGGTCTAATTAGCCTAGACTCTAGTCTAATTCCTCTAGGCCATAGACTTAAATGAGATTGGAAGTGAAATGCATGAACGTTTTGACGAGTTCGTATCATGTAACGTACATACATGCATACATAGATGTACGAGGTATGGGTCAAGCTGGAGTTTCCGGCTCTAGCTCATCGGATAGTGGGGTGGTTTCTTGTCCTAGCGCAAATAGGGAGCCGCTACGCTAATATTTTAAGATAGCGTTCTTAACGACAAAATTAAAGGATAGGTAAAGATAAGATGTCTATGGAGAAAAAGAAAGTAAGAAGAAACAAATATTTTTGGAAAGGAGAAGGTAAAGAATTAGATTGGAAAATAAATAACTCTAATCAAATGATGTAACTTTTCCGCCCACCCAAGGTGGTGCTAATGAAGTTCCTAAAAATTAATTAATTAATTAATTAAATTAATTTTTCAAACTTTCAAATCCCGCCAACACATTCGTTTTTTTTTTTTTTTTGATAGACTTGTGGGTGACCCGATGGTCGATGAAGTCAAAATGGTCGATGAAACTTTAGAAATTGGTCAAGGAAAAAATGGAAGCCGGCATACTGATCAATGTCACGGGCAAGGGTTTAATCGGCCGCTTCAATTTTGTGCCCAAACAAAAGCTTTCAAATGATCATCTGCAAACGCCGGAATATACCATAAAGAGATCGAAAACTGCGCCGGGCGCACCGCAGCGTGACAGCGGCGTAGGTGCTGCAGCTCCTAAAAGATTGGCGCGGGACACGCCGCGCAGCTTAATGCCGGCTGAGTCGAAGTCGAAGCGTGCACGCAGATAAAATGAAACAATTAATGTAAATATTGTTAATAATTTTGTTATTTTTTGGTTAAAATTCTATTTAATTTGTTTTTATATTTTATGTTTATTTTTTGTTTAAGTTATTTAAAATTGTTGATTTTTTTTTTTTTGCTTTCTTATGTTTACGGGGTGTTACAAAAATAATAATTAAAAAAAATCCATTCAACTTTTCAAGTGATAAAAAAAATTTCTAAATTTACAGCACACTTCTCAAATTATAAAGTTTTTGTAAAAAACAACTGTTTTGTGAGCCATAACACACAAATATCACTATTCATTTTTACACGATTGCGAACTAAACATTTTCGACGAAAAGATAAAAAAGTTATTCCTCTAATATATAAGATAATTAATCTTGAACGAGAATTTCAAAAGTTTTTTTTAAATATTCCGCAATATTTTGGTATAGAAGTAATTCTACAATAACTAAAAATTGCTACCGTAAACTAATACGGGGTGGCGCAAAAGCAATCATCAGATTGGCCCATCGCTTATTATCTATAAGAATACGCTTGTCCCTTAGCGTGCAGGGTACAATAAACTAAAACATGATCAGGCGAGATCAAGACGCGAACAACAGGACACCACAAGGCGCTCGCGTTATTCTATTGCAATTTACTTCTAGAGTGTTTGCATTTGCTTGAGTCATAAAAAGAGTCATAAGAAATTTGATTTGTTGGACTTTAGTGGGCACTCGCTTTATATACATATACAAATGGGCATGTCCCGCCCACTTTTTAAGGAAGTCCCATATAAACCCACAGCTCACTTTTATGCATTTGTCTGGAAAACGTCAATATCAACTTGAAAATCTATATGGCGGCATTTTATACATCTACTAGTAGATGTGTATGAAGCGATGTAGAGGTGGGGCAAAAAGTAATCACCGTATTGAAAAACGCTATAACTTTTGCAAATGGCCCAAATGTCATTTTGGTCTTGACCTTTGTGAAGTAAACAGACGCAGAATACAAATCGACAAGCCAAATTGACCGCCAAACGCCTCTAACCTACGGTCAAGCCATCCTGAATCTCAACGAAGAGGAGGACGATTTTTCATCGAAAATTATCATGAGCGATGAGGCTCTTTTCCATCTTAGCAGTTACGTGAATAAACAAAATAATCGTTGCTGGGCACCGAAAATCCGTGTATAACCCACGAAGAGCCATTACATCCGCTCAAAGTTAGTGCGTGGTGTGCTGTTTACGCTGGAGGAGTCATCGGGCCATTTTTCTTTGAGAGCGCGCTACAGAGCCATGATTACCGAATTTTTTCTCCTCAACATGTGGTGCCAACAGGATGGGGCAACAGCAAAAGCAAAGTTTTTCATTATAAAAAAAAATTGCAGCAAAAGAACATCTACATTGCTTCATACACATCTACTAGTGGGCGTGTATCGCCCATTTTTTGGGGTAGCCCCTATTTAAACCCCCACTTTTATGTGTTACAATACTATTTAAAGTTTCGTGCGAATGGTATTAGAGCTTCGGTTCCACCGAAGTTACATAAACATAAAAGTATCATAATTCAATTGTTTATGTTAGCGGCTCTATTGTAGTCGAATATGCTTAAGTGACTGATTGAAAGATTTGTGTCAACTTCTAAGTACGCAATTATGAAGCATTGCTTGATAAGCAAGCTCGAATTGTCGCTACATTAAATGACAATCAAATATACAATTACATTGAAATAACTTGAAGTGGCTTTGGGGCCAAGCGCAACTGCGCAAAGAGTATTTTTGCTTAAAAATGTTTATATTTGCCGTAATAGCATAATGTAGCGATGCCCAAATGTGCTAATGCGAGCACTTTGCTAATACGAGCACACAACTTGATCGTATTAGTTTGGTGCACGGTGTGCCTTGGGTAGGGGCAAAGGGGAAACAAAGATTTCGTTTGATAGTGTGCGTAACAAATGATAGTGAAAAGAGAGCGGTAGCAAAAGTGACATGCTTCGGCTCGTCTCTGTATGAAATGCCGACTGAGGTAGCCGCACGTTTCGTTTTTTTCTTTCTTTTTCTCTTTCTTTTCGTACTATGGTTGTCTTTTCTTCAAAAGTGGTGTCTGCATGCCGGTTAGCTTCAATTAAATTGTTTTGAATAAACCTAATAAAAATGAGTGCAGAAAAGCAAAAGCTGTGCAATTTTAATATTGGATGGGAAATGAAATATTTATGCCGTGAACATGGTGGCGAGTTGCAATGTGTTATATGCAAAAAGCACATCATTTGCAGAACATTTAATGTAAAAAGGCATTACGATTGCTGTCATGGCGAGTTTAACCATTACGAAGGAGAAGAAAGGCGAATGTACTCAAATATAGTGCTGAAATCGATGAACTTGAAAGCCAATTTGAATAAAGATTTCTGGAATTACAACCATTAAAGCAAAAAATTTAAATATTTGTGTCACCTTTCGCAGGAGATCCTCATATTGCACCCCATGATATACGAATTGAGTTAATAGACCTGCAATGTGATTCTGCCTTGAAATATGATTGCAAGCAGTCAGAGTGCATTGTTGATTTTTATAAACGGTTTTGTCCCATAAAATATTCTAACATACGTACATTTGCAGCCAACAGTGTTGCAATGTTTGGCAGCACATACTCATGTGAGCAATTCTTTTCAACGCTAAAATTAAATAAATCGCGCCTGCGAAACCGCATTAACGATGTTAACCTCGCAGCAGTGCTTCGTCTTTCGTCAGCAAATGATATAGAGCCAAATATAGATGCTATCCTTTCGGATAGCAATACTTAATTTTTTTAAATCTATATTTGGTTCTATATCATTTGCTATCGAAAGACAAGTATTACTGTTATACCTTTTTCTTCCATTATGTATTACAAAAAAACAAAAATAATAATATAAAAAAAAAATATATGTTAACAAAAATAATAAATTAAAAATTACTCAGTATTTGCATTGATTTGCCCCATAGTGCAATGGATTTTAAGATCACACATCCACTCGTACGACGCTCTCATTTCTCGAGCTCATTGCCTACACATACGAGTAAGTTCCCTTTAGCAGCACAGCACCCCTTGCCCAACAACTCAGTACATACTGGCGAGTTTGCGAGCTTTCTCCTTGGGCATCACCTACCTATAGAGTGCAATGCGATGAAAGCAACAACAACAACGACGTGTCGAGGGTACATTACTTTCGTATGAGCAGTTATTTTACTGTTACTTGCTGTCGTCATCTTGCCATTGTCTTCATGTATGTATATAATCAAAAAAAATATAAATTTGACGAGGTAGAAATCAAGTGACGAAAGCATACTTGCATCACACAAAACTGCTGATATAAATTTTGTGACGATATATTTATATTTTTCATTTGTATGGTTGGAATCGATTGTAATATGTAATGAAGCGTTCGTCATTATGACGCATTAGGAAAAATAACTACTTTTGCACACTCTGATATTTGCTATGTTATATCTCGGCTAACGGAATTTTCACAAAAAAGTATAATATATCAAAATTTGCGCAATCTCGCGAGTTTTATCACTCCAAATATGAGCACGAAAATTTGGTTTAGATTTTCGTCAAAATCGCAAAATGAACTTTTCCAAATTTATTTTGACCTATATTTTTTAAGTATGTATTGCACAGTAACCAATTGATTTTAAAGCTGTTTTTGAGCTTTTCCCGCTTAAATCCGCCATTTTGAAAAAAAGTTGTAGAACGAAAGTTTCTTAGTGTTTTGTGTACTAAAATCTTGTATCAATAAAATTTTGGTTTTCTAAATTATTCAAGCAAACAAACACAAACTATTTCATCAACTCGTCAAAAATTTGTAAAATTCATAACTTTTGTGTGAGTGGGCCGATTTTTATGATCTTGGGCTCGTTGAACTCGTCTCGGCGTCAAGAGTAAATAAAAAATAAGTTTGAGGTGATGTCCCCCCCCCCCACGAGCCATAATACCGCTAAGGTAGGGTATTTTTCAACCCACACTATTTCGGACTGGGGTGACCTTGTTTCAAGACCTTTTTCATGGTATATAACACGTTTCGAACGGACTTACCAGTAAAAACTTCGATATTGCGCTTCTAATATAGTGCTCGTACAGCAGCCACACTGAGGTGGGCTTTCGTCGTTTGCGTGAACTACCGTCAACAAGAGATTTGAAAGTAGCAGTCGCCAATTACCGAGGTCAACGGTCTGACTTTACAGCAGCTGCTCAAAACTGTAAAACTGATCGGAATTGCATTAGAGAGGGCAGTGTGTGAGGAATAAGACAGACAGAAAGTAAAAAAGAATAAAGGAAAAAAATTAAAAAGAAAAATAATAAAAAAAAAAATAGCATAACAAAAACAACAACAAAATTTTAAGTCAGAAAGCATACTAACAGTAAAGCAAATATATGAGCTGAGCATTAAAATATATAAAGATGAGAATTTAATAAAGAACAACAACAAATTACGTGCTTGTACGTATATACATATGTATGTATGTACGCTGCAAGCATTGATGCTTGTTATTATTGTTTTTTTTTTATATAGTTTTTTTATTGTTGTTATAATTCAAACGTTCCCCTTCAAGCAGCTTCACAGTCAACTCCTATGTTGGCGCCAACATTAAAGGAGAGTTGGTGAGTGCTAGTTTTTAAGTGCAAATAATATCAAATACAAAAAAAAAAAAAATCATTGTAAGTGTACCTAATATTAATTTATTTATTTTTTATATAATTACATATTAACAAACAATTTATTATGAATACTATCAATATACATAAGTAATTTTTTCTTCTTCTTAGTTTAGAATAAATATGAATTCAATAATGAATTGCTAAATTCTTTTATGAGTGTGGTGTGAGATGTCCTGTTCATCGAATAACCTGACAATGGTACCCCTGACCAAGACGGACTGACGGAGTCCTACAGATAATAGGCCTAGTATGACTCAAGTCATGCCATTGGGCATGGTAGTGGGTGGGTATGGCCATGCTGCAATGACATCTTTATGCAGCTGTGACATACGGACGTATATTGTAGTTTTTTTTTTTTCTCTTTCTTTTATTTCTGTATTTCATCTAAATCTATAGTCTACCTTTCTCTCTAATGGCACAAAAACAAATTTATTGCGTTGTACCATGGCTATAGTGACCTGGCAAAAACCACCCATCCCGGCGAGCTTAGCGGGTCTGCCACCGTGCCAACAGCCAGGAATCCTATTAGCTAGGACCTAAGGTACATATCAGTCTTCATGTCAAATTTCAGGTAGATATTGACTGCAATAAAAATGTTTTCCATACAAAAAGGTAAAAGTGAGTGTATGGCTTGTTTGTGTACTACGTCAAAAAATGGGGGATCACACCTATTGATATATTAAGAAGCCACAAAAAATATTTTTAAATTGATATTGACAGCAATAAAAAAAGGTTTTTTTTAACAAAAAGTCGTCATTGGGGGTGTTGGGGTGTGTGGTGTGGTGTGTGTGGTTTGTATGTGAGTAAATAGCACTGAACTTTACTTCAAGACGACTGGCTACAGAAATAGGCCAAACTGCTGCACTAACGCCTTTAACTATCATTCGAAAAAGAGAAATTATGTCAAAATGTCGAACTTTTGCTTAATAACACATTAAATAACATCTCACACTGAAAATCTGCCTTACACTTTCTTCTAAGCCGATCTCTAACATCAGAGGCCGCACTGATATGTTAGCATATGGAAAGAAGTATGCTAAATAGTTCCGTTCCAATCCGTTTGTTTACTCTTTTTTAAAGTATATATATTGTGTTTGATAGTGTGCGTAACAAATAAGAGTGAGAAGAGAGCGGTAGCAAAAGTGGCATGCTTCGGCTCGAGTCTGTGTGAAAAGCCGACTGACTTCGGGCCCCCGGTGCGACAGACACTGACCACACTACGGAAGAAAATGTGTTGTAATGGCTACTTGCGGGGAGGTAGCCGCATGATTCGTTTTTCTCTTTCTTTTTTTCTTTCTATTTCTTTTCGCACTATGGATGTCTTGTCTGCATGCCGGTTAGCATGAGTGCAGAAATTTAGCTTTTATGACAGACATATCGCAACATTTGAATGTCTTAAGCTTAGCTTTAATGGGGCGAAATAAAATTATTTCAAGCATGAGCAATGAAATCGATGCATTTCGACTAAAGCTTGCACTTTGGAAAAGACAAATAAGGGACAACGATTTCCACTTGTTTCCCTGTCTTCAGAAGCTTTTTGAAGTTCAACCACTAAATGTGCTCAAATATAGTGCCTAAATCTATGAACTTAAAAGCCAATTTGAAGAAAGATTTCTGGAATTACGGCCATTAAAGCAAAAATTTGAAATATTTGTGTCACCTTTCGCAGTAGATGATAATGATATACAAATTGAGTTAATAGACCTGCAATGTGATTCTGCCTTGAAATACGATTGCAATGAGTCAGAGTGCATTGTTGATTTTTATAAACGCTTTTCTCTTTCTTTGACCCATAAAATATTCTAAAATACGTGCATTTGCAGCCAACAGTGTTGCAATGTTTGGCAGCACATACTCATGTGAGCAATTCTTTTCAACGCTAAAATTAAATAAATCGCGCCTGCGAAACCGCATTAACGATGTTAACCTCGCAGCAGTGCTTCGTCTTTCGTCAGCAAATGATATAGAGCCAAGTATAGATGCTATCCTTTCGGATAGCAATACTTAATTTTTTTTAAATCTATACTTGGTTCTATATCATTTGCTATCGAAAGACAAGTATTACTGTTATACCTTTTTCTTCCATTATGTATTACAAAAAAAAACAAAAATAATAATATAAAAAAAAAATATGTGTTAACAAAAATAATAAATTAAAAATTACTCAGTATTTGTATTGATTTGCCCCATAGTACAATGGATTTTAAGATCACACATCCACTCGTACGACGCTCTCATTTCTAGAGCTCATTGCCTACACATACGAGTAAGTTCCCTATAGCCGCACAGCACCCCTTGCAAAAATACTCAGTACACACTGGCGAGTTAGCAAGCTCTCTTCTTGGGCATCACTAGCATAATGGATAAGGGTACTGTTAACTTGCATACAGAAATCATTGTGCATTTACATACATATAACAATTTATTGCATGAGCATACATACACAGTGATACGCCGCATCCCGCGCAACAATTGAAATGACAAAAACAGTTAATTTGTTCGCTCGTCATTTACTTTCATTTCGTCTTCTTTGCATTGTGTATATATGTACATACATATTTATGTATGTACATACAAACGAAAATTTATACTAATTTCCATTTCTGCACATTATCGCCACTGTAAATTGTTTATTTTTTTTTTATTTTTTATTATCATTATTAATTTACAATCTATCAATAAGACAATAAGTAAATTAGTTGAAAGTTTCATAATATAACAGAAATAGCTGTACTCCAGTGAGAACAGCTATTATATTCCAAATTCTATAATTAAGAGTTTATTTACAATATACACAAAATTGAATTTCTAAAAGGTAAATCTAGCACATGATTTCTTTTAAGTCTTCGAGTTGTATCGCTATTATCTAGTAGGCCTATTGCCAAAACATTTGAATGATCATGTAGTCTCTCAACATACCTTGTGCTTATTCAACGTATTCCATCTTTAATGTGTGGAATATTTAAATCTTTGTGAATTTGGTCATTAGCCACAAACCAGGGGGCGTCAACAATAAGGCTAAGCGTTTTGGACTGATATAGTTGAAGAATTTCAATATTTGATTGGCTTGCAGTTCCCCATAATTGGATAGCATATGTCCACACAGGCTTTAATATAGCCTTGTACAGCCGAGCTTAGTTCTCCAAACTAAGCTGCGATTTTCTCCCAAGCAGCCAATACATTTTTTGTTTGTTTTTATATTTCCTTTGTGTAGGAAAGTGATCCAGCCTCAAAATCGCATTGTAAATTAGTGCTAAAAATTGAATACACTTTTGAGAGAGCATTTACGTAACTCTTTCGTCTATTTTATCATAGCCTGGTGACCTTTTTTTATTCAGTTTTGCGAATTCTTCTTTGAGTCTTGTAAGATGGCACATAGACTTTTTATTGCAGTTTAATAGAGTATCAAAAATGACATGCCACGCCTACCTTTTAGGGTAGCCACCATACAAACCACCTCCCCACTTTCAACTTTCTATATAAAAAATGTTTTTATTGTTGTCACTATCACCTTAATATTTTGCATGCTGACTTCTTAAGTAGGGATTCTTCACATATATACCAATGGATGTCATCCCCTTACATTTTTAGGTAGTCCCAAACAAACCACACGCCCACTTTTGCTTTTTTGTATGGACAACGTTTCTATTGAAGTAAAAATCGACCTGAAATTCGACATGACGGCTTCTTATGGACGGATGCTTTACAAAAATATCAAGGTATCCACTTTTAGGGGTAGCCTCCATAGATACTTACAGCTCAATTGTGGATTTTTGATTGAAAACTTTCTTATTATAGTAAATATCAATTTAAAATTGAATACTATATGGACGAGCACTTCACATATAGAGAAATTTATGTGATTTCTTCAGCATTCACAGCTTCAATCTCCATGTGAATGGTATTAAGACTTTGGTACCACCGAAGTTAACGTTTTATCTTGTTTTATAGCCACACACACATACAAAAATAAACGAAACAGAAGAAAAACTTAAAGAAAACAATCAATCTTGCTTCTCATTCTATCTTACGCATTCATATTGACTTGCCTAAGTCAGCGGCCAGCACACTACCTTATAATTGTATTTCATGAAAAGTATTATAATGTTGTCACGGGATTTGTAACGCATTAAACGAAGCATTGGAGATCTCATAAAGTATATATAATCTTGATCAGCTCTAAGCGGATTCATAATAAGCTTAACGCCTGAAAACAAACCCTCTACTATTTTTAAACAGAAGATAAAAAAGTTAGTAAACTTCAGGTATATTGGGGGTGGTGAGTTTATATGGGACAAAAGAAGGGACAAAAAAAAAACATGGGACAAAAGAAGCTTAAATACTAGCTTTCAGCCAGATATCTAGACAATTAATCCCCAAAAAATGCGAAACAACTAAAAGACAGAAGGATATAGCTAGATCAATTCTTTATGGGGTCTAAGATGCCTCCATTAATGCATTACAAACTTTTGGACAAACTGAAAGTGTGAATGGTATAATAAATCAAATCTACAACAATCGTTTTAAAATCAATTTGTATTGATTTTATTAATTAAAAATAATATCCATTACAAGAACGATCAAAAAGACTTTTGGAGAACGACAGTGCCAATTGAGTTTTTTTGACTCCTAAATTACCAGGATTGATTCAGGAATTGTTCTTCAAAGGACTGCATTTCAAGGACAATAAATATGTCCTTTAGCAAATGAACCTATTTTTTCGTATTTTGCCAATTTTGACGTGGGGTGGCCACGAGGGAAGCGGGGGCGAAAATTATGTGGCGAATTTTTTTTTATTCGATCATCTTCAAACTCTAATTTCATATCGAAAATTTTACTATAACAAATATATAACAAAACCATCATAATTTGACCCGGGTCTTACAAATATAAATTCTACGCCATCCTATATCTTCCGTATGTCTGGATTAAGTAACTTTGGATGGAGTAATTTTTTGACGATTTCGACCGAACACGATTTTTAAACATCAATCAATACCATTTTATCTATTAGTCAATAGACACCGAAAGAATGCGCTGAAATTGTAGCGCATTGCATTCAAAACAATCGTTAAATTGCGAATAATGTACGTGCTTATCGTAAATGTGTCCGCAAATGCGTGAGAGGAGTCTTACACACTTATATTTTCAACACCACAGCCGCTACGATGCAGTCCTTGCAGTGCAAGTTCTCGAGCCACTTTGTGTCGATTTGAACTGGCCTCTTCGTTCTCCGGAATTAATTCCAGCAGACTTTTTTCTGTGGGGTTATTTAAAAAGTAAAGTTTACGCTAGCAATGAGAAGATCCTTCACGAAGTCACAGCTAACATACGAGCCAAAATAACTGATATAACGCCCTAAATGTTGGCTAATGTTATGCAGAAAGTCCGAAAAAGAGCTGCTTTTTGCGTATCGAATGGAGGCGGTCATTTAACCGACATTGAATTCAAAAACTGATTTGAAACAAAAGTGAAAAAAATTAATATATCTTGCTCATTTGTCGAAATCGGCTCAAAAATATCTATTGAAATACCGAAGATATACGATGGCGAACCCATTTCTTGATCAACATCGTCCATCCGTCTGTGTGTATGAACAAAATATCTCAGAACCTTTTAGAGTTAGACACACCAAGCGTAGCTGTTTACATACGTAGATCAAGTTGATATTTTGGATGCCACGCCGGGAATATGGCTGTTTGTCTCTTAGATTCACACTTTGAAATGCATGCTACTAACCAGCGCTGCTTGTTTTCTAATGCGCCATCTATTGATAGATAGCGCTGCAGTGCTGGTTGGGTTAGGTATCAGCGGTACTGTGCCATATATCAATAGATGGCGACTGTGGGCATAACCAAAAAGCATTTTCTATATTTTTAATGATTTCCAAAGATTAAATTATTCCAGAGTATTTCTTATACCATCATATATAGTGGAAGCACATTAGTTTTCAAGAAATAGCACGGATAACTTTATTTCGTACATAGCATTCTTAAGAACAATCTCCTTAACTTATTTTTTACCAATTGAATGGAGATGTGTGAAG